>LTAE01000771.1:0-31874 GCA_001647135.1 Pontederia paniculata
TTATAAATAGTAAAATTTGAAGTGAAGAACATTCTGTATAGAAGATCGATCCTGGTTAAACCCATAACCTGTGGTCATCATCTACCTTACTCCACACTTCGCATCAGAGATGCAAGAAAATTTAACATGATATAATAATAAAATAAGCAAACTTCGATTAACAAGCCGTAGTAAAAAAATGATTCCAATATAATGATGCATATACAAGAACAACCAAATGGAATCACATGGGAAAAAAGGGCTAAATAATATATGGAGCTAGCACACAATCCTATGAACCCGCCACTAGTGTACTGAATATGACACATCTCAAACAAAGTGAACAATGAGGAAAAAATTACCCAATGATGAGGAATAGTAATTTTCTCCTTGGTGCTATAGCAATGACAGCATGTGAGTGCGCCGATGATGAGGGTGACAGTTTAGGGTCCACAACAACTTGTGTCCTTTTCTTTTTGCAAATTGATGACACACAACATACATTTTTTATAGCAAAAGATAGGCAAAAAGAGGTCAGTAGCCTGAGAAAACAGAGGGTAGGGATGTCGACGATGTGCGTGGTGGTGACTGAAAACGCAACGCCAGATGGACAAAACAGCTGTTGGCTGGCAATGGTGTACAGCTATGGCAACAGCAGGTGGCAATGGTGTGCAGCGTTAGCAGGGGTTAGTAGCAAGCAGATCCGGGCAGCTAGCAGCGATGGCGCAAGGTCAAGTGGGTACCAGCAGTCGGCAACGGTAAGGGCAAACTGGGAGGGAGGTGGTTGCAGGTTGCAACAAGCGGTTATTGTCCTTCGTGTGATGTTGTGGCTGTCGACAAGGAAATCGACGGTGAGCAGACTCGTGAAGCAACGGACGATGTCACTGTCGGTTGAAGGAGCATTGCCTAGTGTGGGACAGGATGGCATGCGGCAACTGCGACAACAGCACGCGGTGGTATAAACAGCTGGCAGTAGCAGAACACGACAATGGTAACAAGTGGCACGGTGGCAGCAGGCGAAGCTTTTGCAATGCTGTAGCGAGAGTATTATGTTGATGGCACTATAGAAGCGGTACTATAGCGTGGGCACCGTAACAGCAGTACTGTAGCCGATTATTGTAGTGTGGGCACTGTAGCGACGACTGAACAAAAAGTTAGGGTTTGGAGAGACAGGATCACAAGTATTTGGTGAGGATTAAAGGGTTAATTTGCTCTAATACCAATTGATGGAGCTTTGAATTCACTTAGAAGAGAAATATGTTAATAGCAAATATTTATAAATCAAGTCCAAATTCTAAAGGAACCATACAAGAGTGTTTATAGAATTCTAAACACTCCATATATCAAATAATACAGAAACCTAATTAAGGCAAACTAATATAAGGAAAATCTAAGACAAGTGAACTCCTAATGGGCTCACAAGTAAACTAAAGACAAAAAAGTGCATAACTAAAGATCAATGATTAGATAATCAAATAATACAGAAACCTAATTAAGGCAAACTAATATAAGGAAAATCTAAGACAAGTGAACTCCTAATGGGCTCACAAGTAAACTAAAGACAAAAAAGTGCATAACTAAAGATCAATGATTAGATCATAGGGCCGACTACATCACCTTGCTAACCATTGGGTGCAGCAGTGATGTAATAAAAGTTTCAGGTTTAACCTTAATTCCTATAAATGTGGTTATATGCATGAATTTGATCCTTGCCCGATGCCTTTTTCACGAGTTCTGGTAGCTAAAGTGTCTAAGGTGAAGAAAGGGATTGAACTGATTGGACCGTCTGTATTTTAATGCAATTGCATGTTTGAGAAAATTTTATGCTCTTCACTAACAATTGCATTGTCTTTATGAACACGGTAAACGTTTTTCAGGAATTGAGTTACCAACCTGTAATTTCCTCTGGTTTCTCAATGATTCTTGCTGCTCCCGCAGTTTCATCTCGTACCTAAATAGTTATTTGACTGTTACATATTAGAGAATAAATGGTCTCAATATTCAAGTACTAATGCTACTATAACAAACAATATCCAATCCTAAAACTTATGATTAAATATTTAAATGAGCATATTCTTTCCCGACATTAAATTACATTAAGATTTTAAGGTTCTCCCAGCTTGTGCAATCAATTCTGGAGGCCGGGCCTTAGAAAAATCTTTGATACATCTAAAATGATGTCATGTGAAGGACTTGCAAAAAGGCAAGAGACAGGACCAATAAACTTATGAGCAGCTTAGAGGAGAAACTGCAAATAATTGGCTTTGAAAGGATTGTGGGTCATAGCTTTGTCTATAGATGGTTTAAACCTTTAAATGACAACATAATTCAAGTGCTGCTTCAATGTGAAACTCAATCTTCATGACCAACATAATCTTGAACATGATGCCCGAGACGGTAACAATTCTAGCGAACAAATGTTATCTTTTTAAAGGGACTATTTTTAACTATATAAATACAGCTTTTTAAGGTATGATATGGAGCTTATATCATAAAGCAACTGATCGCACTGCATAGACAGCTAATAGCAGCATACAGGCTTCAAAGATGAAGTTGCTTGGAAACTAACTCACAGCTTTGCTCTCAGTAACTGAAGTGCACGAGTTTTATTTTGAATCTGAGTTCTTTCTTCAGTACAGAAAATCCGTATTCCTGTTGGTTTATGGAAAAGATCGACAGCAGTTTCCACCTTGTTGACATTCTGTCCTGTGGTTTATAGAATCAAGAACTAATCAATAGCTAAATAAAAAGGACAAGTCTGCTGCAACAGCAGGTTGTGTTGAAAGGGAAGGGAAAAAAGCATGTCATGTTGTTTAGGCATATTTGTGAAGTACAGTGATGACTTTACCTCCGGCACCTCCAGATCTAGCTGTTGTTAATTCAATATCTTTTGGATCGATGACCACCTCAACTTCATCAGCCTGAGGGTGGAAATTTTTCCGTTATATAAAAATAAAATATTCACATGCAGAGACACACCAACTGTAAAGGGGCACTGAAAAGAGATGCCAGGAGAGAAACTTTTTAGGGCAGCAGTAAATTTTTTCTGAACTTGCAAAGAAAAAAGTGTGCCAAAGTTATAAAAAGAACAACATAACAAAACGAGTGTCATATCACTGATGAGAACTTAGTGCCAACCATATCGATGCTGCGATATAATTGCATAATCTCTATGGCTTATACTAGAATGTACAGAGCAATGAGATTTTTCACTTGCAATTCTTTTCAGTAACAGAAAATAAAAATAATCTACTTGCAAAATAAAATAGACCCGAGGTTAGAAGAATGTTTCTATGGTGTTGCTTTAGCCTAATGAGGACCCAATGTCTCAAAAGTAGTAAAACTCCATGACTTCGTGAGTTCCTAAGGACTTAAAACATAATTTTTACGCTAGTTTGCATTGAAACTAAGGTCAATTGGGCAAAATTATACCTCTGGCATTATTGCAACAGTTGCAGTTGAAGTATGAACACGGCCTTGAGTTTCAGTCTGGGGCACACGTTGAACTCGGTGAACGCCTGACTCATACTTTAGTTTACTATATACTCGTTTTCCCTTAACTTCCATCACATATGTCTTGTATCCACCATGTTCAGCCTGAAAATAAACTTACAGTGGTTGTACCTAAAGTTCGCCTTAGCACATGCATATATTCCAATCAAGAACAAACCTCAGAACTTGAAATTGTTGCATATTTCCAAGAATTTCGTTCAGAATACTTTTGGTACATACGAACCTGAAGATGGACAGATTTCTGGAGTTTAGATTATAATTCCAAAAGGGCTATGATATGACATGTGATGAACTGTCATTGGCATTAGTACTATCATAGGTCAAGGTATGGATAGTAAACGTAATCTCTCACAAGGAGAAAGAATAATAAAACAACAGTCACCGGATATTATTTCTTTTCCTTTGGTTAACACCCACAGAAATTTAAACATCACTAAGAAATCTTAAAACATCGTATAATCGTATTGATCCATTATAATTACCTATAGCACATATGATACATGAAAGAATAGTTTTAGAAACACTAATTCAAATAAAAAAAACTCCAAAGACCAGATATTTCTAATTCTACAAAATTAAAATAAACATTAGAATACTGTATACTGGTGTTGAACCTGAATTGTGTATTATCTCCATAGATGAACAACCCAAGCAGACAAATTTTCTTTTTTCAAAAGAGCAAAGCAGATAACATTTGCTCTCTTCCATTTCAATAAAACTTCTTAACGATGTTCAACAATAACCATACAAATAGATTCTTATAATACTTGTGTTAACTAGTGGATCATGGGTCAAAGATTAGAATAAGAAAGTGGGAAAGGGGAATTGACATGTGTGACAACATGACACCACATACTGATTTCACAACTGAATCTCAATTTACATACAGCAAATCCAGCAAGAGAAAGTGCAAATTCCCATGACAAAAGAGCAGCCTGCATCACACATCTGCTCTTTAAGCTCATAACAAGATAAACATATCTAACATCTAATAACTATTTGGACGTCATATTTAACAAACTTTTTCGAAAGAAAAGATTGAAAGAACTTAGATCAACTTAAATTATTGTCAAGTAATATGAACAGAGATCTAATTATCTAAAAACTTATTTTTTCACTTGAAAACGTCCAATATAATGGATCTCCTTTCCATTCAAGACATCTATTTGAAATTAGGTATAAAAAGCACGAAAGTTATCATCTACCTACAAGGTCACCAGCCCATAATCCAGCCTCATCACCTCCAGTACCAGCCCTTACTGCCAAAAAAACAAAAGGCATTAAATAACACCTCTAGAAGTAGATCCATAAGGAAGAAGAAGAAAGGCAATACTCACAATTTTTTTTATTGAGTGGCAAACAATATAGGAGTACAGTAATTAAGAGATGCATCTATATTCTCATATAGGTAGCATGGACATGCTTATGAAAATAATACTAATGCAAGTTCACTCGGTTAGGGAACAAAAAATCAAAATAGCAAGAAACAATAACTACTCAGGTGTGGATGAGAATATCTATTCATTATAAAAAGATAATAACACCTTCAAGTAATATATTCCGTGCATCCATCGGATCAGTAGGAAGAAGTAGGACCTACAAAGGAACACAAAGATTATGAGAAGACGGCTCATATTAAATTAGCTTCTGATGCAACAATGTGCTTTAAACCAAATTTGCGATCACATAAAACAACTTCTAGAACTCTTTAACATATATCAGTACACTACATACTACAGCAATCCAAAATTAGCATTACCTATAACAGTCTCCTTATTGTGAATATTGTCAATATAATACATTAGGAATGTGGAAGCATGTACCAGAAAGAGTACGCATACAATAAAACAACTTGAGAATGCACACACTCTCAAGTCCTTCAATATGAAGTTATAGTGGACTATCTGAGAAGCACTGACTACCAAGTATTTAGATTTATTAAACCAACTGCAAAGACGCAGTGAGTGTAACATTATAACCCCATTTCTATTATCTTGAATCACTCTTACACTACAGCACCTGTAGCATGACATATACTCTTTTAATCAAGCATCAAAAAAGAAGGGCAGATGTTCTCTCCAATTTCAGCATGCAGGACAATTTTTCACTAGCAGACGATACCCATAGTAACTGTTTAGAAATGGAAGAATTACTGTTCCCAGGTTATTGTTCATTATAGCTGATAGACTTGGGTGAAACAGTCGTCAAAAGAACAAATGAAATTGAGTTGAAGTAACAAACAATACTCTGACAACATAGTTATCACCTTGAGCTTGTCCTCGAGATCCTTAAGTTCATTGGATAGTGTTTCAAGTTCATAGGCTATCATCTCCGCCATATCAGGATCATTGTCATCCTCCTTTGATAGAGCTATCACATGGATGACAATAGGTTCTAATCAGATGCCTTCAATTTCATTAGACAGTTGTGCACAGAAACAAACCTTTTGTTTCTTCTATCTGTCTCTCACATTGCTTGAACTTCCCATAAATCGCTACAACCTGAACACTCCCCCGCCAGAGATGTCAAAATAATGATGACAAATGCAAGAAATTTAACTTCTCACAGGTTCTTTTTGTATTGTTTGATGATAGCTGCTTAGGAAATAGAATAAGATATAGGTTACAGTTGAAACCTAAATCTCCAGTACCTCATCAAGCTCTGCAACAGATTGTGCAAGTTTCTGGTACTCAGTAGGGTTTGAAATAACATCAGGATCTGCCAGCTTGACCTACAGGACAAAGTATGAACTACTGGTTCATAGTAAAGTTACTATATAGGTAAATATAATTCATAGTGATACGAAGATAATCCAAGGAACTAAAGCATTTACCAGATCTTTTTGGTCTATAATCCATACCAATCAAGTACACAGACAGAGATTTCATTAAAAAAATAAAAGTATCTAGCTTTGAAAAAGAAGGGTTGACAGTTGGATAAACTTTAATAGTCAAGTTATCCTCCTTCCATCACTAAATTAGAACAACACTTGTAATAACTAGTATTGTGTAAGAATGTCTCTGCTGTTCCTTCCAACCAGGTGTCGAGAAGAATGCCAACTCTCATCCTCCAAACTACGAGGATTTTGCACTAGTTGTTAAATTTTGGTAGGATACAAGGTCATGAAACTATGATGAACACCATTGTGGAAGCAGAATAAATATTTCATGCTGATCCCTCAATGATCAACTTCTAATATTTTTTTCCAGAAAACGTTTGAAGTGGGGATCTAATTCAGGCGAACTTTGAAATGAGAGCAACATAGTTCAGTTAAGAGCATCTGGTACCGATAGTTCTTTCCATGTTCTCTCTGCAGAATCCAGCTTCGCGATCAGGTAAGGTTCCTGTGAAAAAAAAAACACCAACTTTTCTGAAAAATGTAGCAAAAACGACCTATTTCACATACTTACAAGTTATGTCTTAAAAACAAGAAGTAACCATAAACCAAGCACAACTGCATAAGTTACAGTTAAATAATTGCTCTTAACATACTTCATCGGAAACAAATTTAAAATAAACATGTAAACATCTCTCATTTTTCTCTGTAAATTATCCGACAAAAGATCTCTAAAAATAGGACAAAGGTTAAACTTTTCGCCACCTCAGAGGAAAGATTGAAAGAGCCAATTATGTAATGAAATGGGTATCCCAAAGAACTAAAAACCAGTTAAGGAGCAAACTTCAAGGCTCAGAAGAAGGAGGAGGAGGAGGAGGAGAGTGAAAATTACGGCCATGCAAAAGATTCTTGAGGGCTTTGCGCTCCGCCGAGGGAAGTAAACCGGCGACTGCTTCGTGGTCGTCCTCCTCGTCCTCGACCCTCCGAAGAGGTACACCTGGGGAGCTCCGGCGGCAATCGTGGTGGCCGAACCGCGAGGCAGGAAGCTCGTCATCAGCCTCTCCATTGCTCGCGGTTGCAAGGCGAGGGAGAGAAGGGAGACGAGTGAAGCAGATGGACGGAGCTACGAACGCACAAAAAAGGCAGAAGAAGATAATGTTGAGGAGGAGGCCTTTTTCTAACTCTTATGGGCCAATATTCCCAGTCCATTCTCTATTTATCAGTTTACCTGGAGTTTGTCCAGAGAAAAGTCTCTTTTTAATTTCTCATACAATCTTAATTTATTTGTTTACCTTTAAAATCTAAATAACTTTTGAAAAGTATTATTCCCACTTTGTTGCATCTCTAATTTTAGCCCTCAATCTTTTTATCCACTCGCGACACTCTCGTACTACTAGTATTTGATTATGTTGAGTCAGACTAAAGAGCAAAACAATATTTCTTTGACTAAATTAATGTTACTAGCTCCCCACAATCTTGTTGATCAATTGCTTCAACTCTTCGTTCTTAAATAAGATGATAAACTTATAAATTTCATATACTAGATAAATATATTTACAAAATAATTAGTACATATTTTAAGTAAGATGATAATAATATCTTAACAACTATTATTATGAATGGCTATTATAGTAAAGCAATTAATTATAGTATATCAATAATACATTATTTAACATAGTTCATAAGAATTAGTATTGGTTATTTAATAATAATAATATCATTTATCAAAATTATCCTTTATATTTTTTTAAAGTTATACTTCAAAGGGCAAATGTGAAAGAAAAAATTGAACCAAATTGACACGCAGTTCATATCACCTATGGCTATAAGTTAAGACAATTGAACGAGATAACGTAATGAATGTATAATTTAAATATAATATATCTATATGGCAAATTGGTAGTTAGGAAAATAGGAAAAATAACATGTTGAAGATATGCGGAAAAAATTATTTTAAGAAATAATTAAAATATTACAATTAATTCAACATATATAGATATAAATCTTTTTATCGGAAAAATAAGTACTTAGACTCTGTTTGGCATGTACTAGCGATTAATAGCGAATAACGATTAGTGACTAGAGATTAGCGATTAGCGGTAGCGAGTGAATTATTAAATTTAATAAAAGTGTTTGGCAAATGCAGCGTTTGAACAAATCAATAAATGTAAAATTACTAAAAAGGGTACAGATAATTATTTAATAAATTACATTCATATATGTGTCATAAGTTAAATAACATATTTTTATTTTAAATATTTTAATATTAATAAATAATAATAAAATAAATAGCTGATCAAATAATTTATAAGTTAATAAAATAATAATAAATAATAAAGTGATCATATAATATAAAACAATAAGTGTCTCATACAAATATTAACTAATATTAAAATATTTTGAGGATATATCTGAAAATAAAATTTTCATAAACTTGTCGCTACCCTAGATGTTGGTTTATCAAGCGTCTCGAAACGCTGAGTTTCAATCGTTTGTCGTTATTATTAATTGTGTTTATCTAATACCTTAACTAACGTATTGACTTGGTCAACACACTATACGCTACTGTAGACGCTAATTTAAATGCGTGCCAAATAGGGCCTTAAGAAAAAATAAAAAAAAATAAAGTACTTAGAAAAAAAGAAGTCAAATTTAAAAGATTAAAAAATAAAGATAAAATAGAAAAAAAATGAAGCTACCAGGAGATTGAGGATGTGTTTGGTAGTGCATTTTAAAATATGATTTGATTTTTGGTGATGTGAAGGTTTGCTCGAAATATGATTTGCTTTCCGTGATATGAGTGTTTGGTGAAAGTTTTTTAAATAAATTTTCTTCAGAGATTCTATATAAAAAATATATTTTTTAGTTTATTGAAAATAAGCAAAATGTTGTTATAAAGGAACGTCTTTTCAACAAAGTAACTCGAATTTAGGACCTGTTTGGCTAAGCTTATAAGTAGGTTAAAACTACTTATAAGTAATTTTTAGAATATCTCCATGTTTGGTAACTAAAAATATTTACTTATAAGTTGTTAGATAATTACTTATAAGTTGAAAAAAAATAGCAGGGTCCCCTTTACTTATTTTTAAAGTTGTTGACTTATTAATTTTAACCAACTATATTACTCTTTTATTCATATTTTTTAATATTGTTATCATATAACTTTAAGGGTATATTAGTCAATATTTATTTTAACAAACATTATAACTACTTATTGATATTATCAGCACTTTTATCCAAACATGTAACTACTTATATTTTAAAATAAGCATCAGCACTTAAATTGCTTATCAGCATTAGTGCTTATCAGGTATTTTTTATCAGCTAAGCCAAACATGCACTTATTTCGACTTTTTCACCGTTTTGGCTTTTGAAATCATGCCAGGATTTGAGCCTAATTTTAATTAATAAATTTGTCAAAATAATATAAAAAATACAAGAATGAGACAAGAATCACGTGAGAAAAACTTAAATAAACAAAGATAAAAGTAATATTTATTAAAACGTCAAAGATTTGGAATCATTATTTTCAAATTATTGTTCCCCACGAAGTCAATAATTCAAGTAAATTAAATAAATTGAAATTTTAATTTATCATTATTTTCAGAATATTTGATCTATAGGAAAATAAAAAATTCCTAACTAAAGTAACTAAGAAAATCTAAATTCTAATTCAAAATAAAAACATATATTAATAAATTAAAATTATTATTATTATTCAGAATTATTATTCCCTTTAAAAATAAAAAAAGTGATAAATCAATAATATTTAAATAGAGTCCTAATTTAAGTAAATTAATAAAATATGAAATTAAATTTATTGTTATTGTCAGAATATTCGTTTCATGGATAAATAAAAAAATAAAATGAGTAATACTTTTAAAGCGTTCCAACTATTTGAATTTATTACTATTTTCCGATTTTTTTACTTGAAAATAAAAAAGCAATAAGTAACAGTTATTTAAAATTATCATAATACAAGTAAATTATTGACATTTGCAATTTTATTATTATTTTCAGAATATTCGTTTCATATAAAAAAGTAAAAAAATATGATTATGTTTTTGAAAGATTCATAGGTAAAGTAAATACAAAATGTTAGAATTCTAACTAAAATAAACAGATAATAAACTAACTAAATAACAATCAGTTATATAATAAAAATTTCTAAGAGCAAAATTAAATTAAGAAAAATAAAATTGATGTATTATTTCCAAAATTATTGTTTTCTTGGAAAGAAACAAAAAGTAATAAAATAACAAGTATCTAAAAATAGTCTGCAGTGCAAGTAAATTAATAAATTTCGGAATTTTAGTTTATCATTATTTCAGAAAATTTGTTCCAAGATAAAGTAAAAAAAACATTATTTTTAAATTAAGAAATATAAATTTCTAACTCAAAATAAAGAGTTCATTATAAATTAAAGAAAAAAACAGAGATGTAAAAATTAGTTTTTTTAAAAGACAAAGTAAATTTTAAAATTTAATTTTTTTATTTGAATTAGTGCGTCAAGAAAAATAACCATTTGAAAATAGGCCTAAATCAACTGAATTAATATATCTGAATTTTATATCCATAATATTTGTTCCATGGGAAAATAAAATAAATAAGAAAAATATTATTATGTTTAAAGAGTCTTAACTAAAGTAAATTAATAAAATTTAAAATTCTTAATTGCAAATCAAGAGTACATTTGACAATTTAAGGGCAAAAATAATCAAAGATATAGTATATTTTTTATTGAGTCAAAGTAAATAAGAAAAATTAAAATTAGTATTTTCAATTAAGAAAATAAAAGCTATAAAATAAAAATTATTTAAAAAGACTCATGTATTAAGTAAATTCATAAGTTTTAAAACTTTAATTTATCATTATTTTCATAATGTTTGTTACATGGAATAAAGTAAGAAAATAATTATAATTTTAAAGATTCATTCTAAAGTAATTTAAGAAATTTTAAAATTATAATTCAATAACTCAATATAGATAAATTGAAGTTTAAATTTTATTTTATCATTATTTTCTAAAAAATTATTCCATTTTAAAACAAAAAATAAGTAATTTAATTATTTACTCTCTCTCTCTTTAACACACAAGTAAAATATTTATAGAGCCACTCGTTAATTTCTCAATAATATCAAGGCTGTCTTTATTGCCGCCACAAAAGTTTTAGTGACTGTTTTTTTTACATATTTTACTCTCCAACTCTTTCTTAACATTTTCTCATTCTTCAAGAATTGTACAAGTCCTCAAAATAACCACAATATTATTTTTCTCTTATTATTGTAGATTTTATTTGGCTAAATTAGAGTATACTCTATTTCAGGTTTTATTTTTATATAAAATATTTATTAAGTGTTTTTTTTTTATTTTAAAATATGTTAGTAGAAAAAGAAGTACTATGTTGATATTTTTTACATTATAACCGGAAATTAATAATATGATAAGAAAATTTAGCATGCACACACAATTAGATATATACGGTGCGGTGCAATCATAGATATATAAAAATATGTGAGATTTATATTTTAAATTATAGATAAAATATTTATTATGGCTCTTATGTGTCATTATGTATTTATGATCATGCTGCATCTTTTGTATATGCACGTTAATAATAATAATAATAATAATAATAATAATAATAATAATAATAATAATAATAATAATAATAAATTATTATTATTATTATTATGAAATGATCAATCATATAGTGAAAATTCGATTTTCATGAAACTTTATTAAATATTATTTTTTTAAATTTTTTTATAAATTTAGTGCCATTTATAACAAGAGAAAAATAAAATACACACTGTAACAATAAAATGATTATAAAGCAGAATTTATATTATGAAAATAAATTATTATAATAAGATAAAATTATAAAGATAAGGAAAAACATATGATGTAGATTTTTGAAAATTATGCAACCTCCTGAAGAAAGGGAATAAAGATATGTGATATTTGATGTGGTGCCAATAATAAAAGGTTTGAAGACGAAACGAGATGTGAAGATTTTAGGAATAATAACAAGGACACTGTACACCCCTAATATTAAATATTATATAAATATATCTATATAAAAAGACATAACTGAAATTTAAAAAAATGGAAAATTATAACATGGTGAATTTTACTTTTCGGTTTTAAAAAGTACTACGATATTAATATTATTTCCGTTTAATAGAAATATTATAGATAATATTATATCTAAACTGTGTATAAAGTGAACAATTTAATATAATCCGGGCTGTAATATTTTTAAAGTAATTGTGCCATGTTTGACTCTTTAAATTTTTAGAAGAGTTAATAATAACATTTTTTAAAATAATTTGTAATATTTATTAAATCAAATGAAAAGTGAATTAAATTAATTCTAAGAGTCCTAATGATAGTATTCTTATATTCAGTGCACTTCAAATGTTTGATTAGATATGCAAATATAAAATATAATATCCATACATCAAACGATTATTAAACTAATAAAATTATAGTAATAATAAAAAAATTAAAGAATACAATGCAATAAAAAAAGAATGGAGAAAGAAAATCTGCGGATATCTGTCTAGGGCACACAATTAGATTATTGGATTTTGTTGAATAATTTTAATATTTTTTATTAATTTGATAAATTTGGTTTAATTTTTAGATTTAGCATATATACTATTTTTATTTACATTTCAACAATGTATAAAATAATAATAATAATAAATAAATAAATAAATAAAAATGAATATATTTAATTACTATTTATTATTAAAAACATTTCATAATAGATTTAAATATTTGTGATCGTGGAAGTGGAACACCCGTGCTCAAATGGCCGCAACAACGGCTAGCTTACTAAAAAAAATCACAATTACCAAGGACAAAATAGTCATTCAAAAAATGAAATTTAATCAGAAGGGGAAACACGAATTGCTTTGTGATGTGTTTTTGAAGCATCGTCCTGCGAGGGTTTTAATCTCTCTCTCTCTCTCTCTCTCTCTCTCTCTCTCTCTCTCTCTCTCCATCTCTCTCTCTCTCTCTCTCTCTCTCTCTCTCGTGTTCCGTCGGCGAACTCGGAGAGATGGACGTGCCCAAGGATCAAATGGCGACTCTTCTGGAGAACGGCCTCTACGACTCCGCTCAGCTGCTGGTAACCTTCTCTGCCCCTCTCTTCTCACGCTCCCCACGCCAAACACCTTGAGCGCAACAGGATTTACGTCCATTTGTTGTTCCGCATTCAAACTTAGGGTTCTCTAGATTCGTTTCGTCCGAAAATTGTCTCGTAGATCCTCGAATTCCCTGTTACAATTTATGTTATATGGCGATTCAGATGGGAATTTGTCGGTTGGGGGTGGAAGTGTTGGGGTGTGGTTTCCAAGGGTAATGGCGGTTGTAATTAGGCTTTAAGAAGAGATCGATTTCCTTGTGAGCGTTTTCTTTGAGCAACATGGCACCTCTATTCCGTCGATCTCAATTTTTTGGGTATTGGAGGGTTCTTCCTTTCTTATTTATTTATCCGTTAGGTCGTTGTCTTACATGTTAATCTGCTGCCGTCGTTCTTGCACGATAGCTGAATTTTGTCACCATGCCCAACAGTGTACTATGACTGACATTTGTGCTTTTTTCCTTAAATGAACTCAAAATTTGTGGTTTTGCATTCAATTTTCTTTGAATTCAGATAACACTAGTAAAAAATATGTCTTTTTCCATTAAATTGTATGGTTTGTCTTGTGATAAGAAAGGCACGTGGCAATAGGAAAAATTACGTGATACGGATTATGTTTGACATGCATATTTTCACGTGAAAATGGGCGCTGAACTGGCACGTTTACAACACGAAATTTCACATCATTAATGTTTCATAAAACATTATAAATTTCAGTCTGCATAGAGTCATAGATTCACGAAAGCGACAAGTTGTTTAAATCTTATTCATTCTGGAATTCTTTGAATTCTCTAAGATGTTAACATTGTACTATTCTCATTCCTTTATTTCTCGTGAATGTTAACAGGGAAGCTTTCTTGTATCCTCAAATGTTGTAAATAGCGAAGCCACCACTTACATAAAGGCCGAAAATCTCGTAAGATTTATTCTTGTGATCCATGATCCTTCTATCATTCTGGTAATCTGAATAATGTATTTTAGTGCTTTTGTAGGTCTTATGCTTAGGCCATTTTGGATAGAAATTAAAACATTCTATATTTTGTCTTGTCACTTTAGTTTTTTCTGTAGAAAGTGATACGTCCGCTTAAAGGAAAGGTGATTATATTTGGGCGCATCTTGCAGTTACCATATGAAATGGAAGTAGGAACCCTCTCAAAAAAGGAAGAATTAGATTGAAACTCCATCCATACCTCCTGTTAAATAGGGAAGACTATTAGATGAGGTTCTGCAAATAAAATATATTCCTGTCCTGTAGTTGCGTGAAAAAGTTTTCAGTAAGAACAATCAGATTTCTGTAATCATATGCATAGATTACAGTGCATGTATAATTATAGATTGGTATTGATGTTTCTTGAGAAGTAATAAATATATATACATTGTTTAACTCAAACTCATTTCAGTCTATTTGCTTTTGAAATAAGCTAAACCATTATTTTAGTGTTGTTCCTGGACGTTAATATGCTAAATGTTTGATTTCCTAAATTGCTTGTAAATGTGCAAATGATCTTCTTCTACCATGATTTTGTGCTATGATAGCCATTTTGATTTTCCTTTGCCTGGTCCACCAGTTTGGTATTCTGCATTTTAAAGTTCTAGCAGCTCACCATATTCTTGCACAGATTCATTTACTTTCTCCTTGTGTAGGTACTTCACGGTGATGCTTTGTTTGGTGAGAAAGAATTTCGCAGGGCACTGGTAACCAATCATCACCACATATTCCAAAATTCTTGTTCAGTAAATTTTTTGGTTCATTTGTTTTTACTTTCTTAACCATGATAATACTTTGACTTTGTTCGCTTTACTAAACTAGAATATAATATCAGAATCATACTCTTGGATGCATCATGCCTGAAAGTAGTCTGCAGATATTCTCATTTTAACTTTCTTTTAGAAAGTCATCTCATTTAATCTGAGTGCATCTGTAAGTTTGGGTATTACTTAACATGTCCTGGCCTGTGATGCTACCAATAGGAAATGGTGCTTTGGTTGGAAAAGCATTAACATCAGGCAAACATCCTAGGCCGAAATATATGATCTGAATAAATAAGTGCATTCATACGAAGATATAGGTTTTTGTTTTTGTGTGTCTAAGTGTGTATCCTTTTTCTTGTGTGAGTTTGTGAGGCTTTGGAGTAGATACTTAGACAACCAAAATACTGAACAGTCGAGAATGTTGAGGAAACATTAGGTAAATGCTATGTTGTTATGTTAATCAGGTCTTTCAAGTTCAAAATTCTAAGATTATTAGAAATTAGATAATGAGTCTATATGTGTGTCTTATATAATCTACCTTCTTATTGCACAAAGTTAGGCGCCCTTTGTATTGAATTCGGGGACAATGTCTAGTGATCTAGTTAAAATTTCTCCCAGCTAAGCTTCCTCGTGTCTGTGCATATAATAGACCTTGTAGTGAGAAATATTGGGTTCACAACATTGGAGCTTCTTATTCTGTTATTATTGCAGAAAGGGTTTTATCATTACTTTTATTTGAGAAGCCAGGGAAGCTGATGTTGCATTACTGAATTATTGGGAGTTGTCAGAGCTTAAGGAGAACATCTTAGTGTCTTAGGCTCCTATTTATCTTCGTATTTGGTACTGTGGTCACATTTTAGTTGGTGTGGACTTATTAATTTACTCCAGTTCTTTCTGTCATAAGTTTTAAATTTCTTGTACAGAGCATGTATAAACTGGCACTTCAACACTGTAAAGCTATTCCAAAACAAATAGCAAATAATTCTAGAAGCACGTTGTCTACTTCAAGCAGGTCATCATCTCCAAATTCTATGAATTTTTCAGCAATCAATGAAAATGAGGTACATCTTATTTTTCTCTTGGAATCTCTTCTTTTTTTGTTTAGTATCTTTTTTTCTGTTGTGTTCCTGATTTCAGATTTCCTTTCGTCTCTATTATTCAGTTCCTGATTTGAGATTTCCTTTTGTCTCTATTATTCATAAATTTTCAGGTGAAATTCAAAATTACGCTTTGTCACTGTGCTCTCAATGAGAACCGTGCTGCAATTTTAGAGGTTTTCCTGACTTCTTATATGTGCTTTTAGTTTTATTATTTTTTTTTGCATTTTAAATAGTCTATTTATTAAAGTGAGAAGAAAATGCATTTAGGCTTTCTTCCTTCAAGGGTTATCAACATTTTAACTAATTAGTTTCTGCAAAGTAAGACATTGATTGCCATTCCTTTTGCAGATGGAAGGAATTCCCCCCAAGGCAAGAACACTAAAAATGAACCTGACTATGGGGAGGCTCTATCGTATCTCAAAGCACATTCGTTATTCAGTTTCATGTTACAAAGAATGTTTAAGGTCAACCTGGTTGAACTTATTTCAAATTTTAGCCTTGGTAGAATGTCAAGCTTTCCTTGGACTTGTTTTGCACAAAGATTCAAAACTGTTTAATAGTATCCTCGCTTTTTTTTCTTTTTATTTTTCATATGCGTGTATCAGGCATTGCCCTTATGTTTTGGAGGCCATAACAGTGTTGGCTGAACTAGGAGTTTCTTCCAAGGAAATACTTTCTCTCTTTCCCCAGGTTTGTTAATGTAAAGTTGCTAATTTATATGATTTAGATCTTCCTCCGCAACTTTATATATTATGGCCTGCTTTGGTTTTATTTTCTGACCTTGTAATAAGTTGTTTTATTATTAACTTTTTAGAAATGAACTGCTATTTTTTGTATGTTCATCATGATGATTTAAAACAAGTTAGTGTGTTTCCCTGAACCTTTTAATTTGTATTTTTCTTTGTTGTCTTTACAATTCTCTTTTTTATTGTTTTCTGTCATGTGCATGTAGCACTATACTCTTTGATCGTATAAACAGACAGAATGTATAGATGCCGAATTATGAAAAGCCTGAGTTTATCTGTTATGCTCAATCATATGTACATGCCTTATTTGTTTTGATGAAAAGAAAGAGACATGTTTTAGTTATACAAAACTATAGCATGTGTGTAGTACTTTGACATAAAGATATTGTAAAAGGGACTATGATTTATTTCTTGTGCATGTCTATGTTGTGTCAAAGCTTT
Source organism: Pontederia paniculata (assembly GCA_001647135.1). Classification (NCBI taxonomy): domain Eukaryota; kingdom Viridiplantae; phylum Streptophyta; class Magnoliopsida; order Commelinales; family Pontederiaceae; genus Pontederia; species Pontederia paniculata. The sequence goes on from LTAE01000771.1 coordinate 17,521, forward strand.
TGTAATCAACTTTTAACCAAAATTTTCTTCTGATTTCTAGACCCCCAGTAGAGGGGGAAAACCTCCTTCCGATCACTTGGATGCACCTCGCTGGTTACATGTAAGATTATGCTTTTTCTTTCTTTCTTTTATTGTTGCCTCCATCTGATAACTATCTAATGTTCACTTAAATATTTTTCAAGAGAAAAAGTGTGTTCTTCCTTTCGTAATAGCATGCCTCATCGTCTTTGGAATTTCAGTTTGCATTAATAAGTTGATATCAATTTTTCTTTAAGGACTTAATGATGTGAGTCAATTAGTTTTAAACTCTTAATGGGCATGAAGTATGTGTTATGTACCCAAAAAAATTGTCACAGAGTTCGTGAATGGTTAAATGAAGTTCTTGTTTGGAAATCACACATCAAATGATGGATATATACAATTATAATATTATTAAGGTTGCTAGTGTTCGAAAAGATGATCGTGGTTGTTCTTCTTGTTTATGCAGTAATAGTCCAGGTCGTAGTCCAGAAATTTTGTGCAGTATATGGGTTTCAATAAATTCAAAGAAATTTTTTAACTACCATCATCATGGTGCATCTAAATCCTATGAAGAAAGCTTTGTCACCATTGCATAGATTATCTCACTTTCTAGAAACAGACGGTTCTAGTTATAATTGTGCTCAGGAAGAGTCTGAGTATCTGTCTAATCACTGTGCCAGTGTTTCTTGAAAAGAGTTGTTATGTTTGTGTTTCTTTCTAATTGCTTTACCAGGTATTATCTTATGCCGACTTTTTATTCACTTGTGCAGCGGTATGTTGAAGCACAATGCTGTATTGCATCAAATGATTATAAAGGTATGTCTTACTGAATTTTGCTTCCAAAGACTAAGCATACTCGGACTGCACTTAGCCACATTTTATTTGGAAGTTTGTGTTATCCTATTAGTGACGTGTCCTTTGGTGGACAAAGCTTATGAGCTTTTGATACAAGCATTTCTGTGAAAGACTGCGTAAAAGAAGTATTTACATGATGAAATGTTCCTAGTGTTCTCTGGAAATGACTAAAATGGTACAGTTGAGAGTTGTATCAATCTTGAAATTTCTTTCTGTTGAGGATGTTGATGCATTATATTAGAACACCGAAGTAGACTAATTTGAGCCATTATTAAATTGTTTATCTCATTTCAAAATATCTCGAGGTTAGTGTTAAGCACATGAATGTGTAATACCACACTTTAATCATTGTCGATTTATTTTTGCCTGCTTGAACGATATTGATTTTTACTGTTTTCCTTCACTAAAATTTTCTTTTGAAGGTCTCTTCGATAAAATTTTGAAATTGTTAAATTACAATTTCATGCCATTAGTTTTATATCAATATTTTAACTTGGACTTTGCAGGTGGTCTTGATCATCTTTTCGAACTACTACAGCGCTTTCCAAATAATGTTCATATATTACTGGAAATTGCAAAGGTCAGAACAATGTGAAATTGATTATACATTTTATTTGAGGCATATGGCTTATTGAATTTGTTACAATCTATTATGAAGGTTGAAGCCATAATTGGAAGACATGATGAAGCAATCATGAACTTTGAGAAGGTATACCTGAATCTAAAGTGAAACTTGTAATGAAATGCATTAATATACCTTCCAACATTGAGTTCAAGTGAATTGCAGGTTCGTGCAATTGATCCACATGTTGTGACATACATGGATGAGTATGCAATGCTGCTAAAATCCAAGTCCGATAATTCCAAGCTAAACAAGTTGGTGCACGATTTGTTAAATATTGATCATACAAGGGCAGAAGTTTTTGTTGCATTGTCATCATTATGGGAGAGAAAAGATGAGCGTAGAGCTCTTCAATATGCTGAAAAAGTATGAGCATGTTACAATCCAGCATACAAACTGTTCTCAACTGTTCCTGGCATCTCTAAATCACAATTTGATTTTCTCGCAGAGCGTCAGAGTTGATGATAGACATATATCAGGTTACATCATGAAGGTAAGAGTTGTCTATATTAAACTCTTATACTATGTTGCTATATGAGCAGCCAAACCAAATTTTCCTTCCGATTGTGTCAATCATCAATTGTATTTGCCTTTGCTGTCTTTGTAATATTTGCTCAGGGAAACCTTTATCTATCATTGAACCGGCCAGATGCTGCAGTTACAGCATTTAGGGGAGCTCAGGAGCTTAGATCTGATCTTCGTTCATACCAAGGTTGTGTTGCTTTATTGATAATTTTGTGTTGTCACTATTTAAATCGTAATATCTAATAATCATTCACAGGTTTAGTACGTTCCTACCTGGCTCTTGGGAAATCTAAAGAAGCATTATTTACGGCTCGTGAGGCTATGAAAATCATGCCACAGTCAGCGAAGGCGCTTAAACTAGTTGGTGATGTACATGCAAGTAATTCTGGCGGAAGAGAGAAGGTTAGTTTCTTGAATATGGACATATCACTGATAATTTTCTTTTAAAAAGATACAAACACTTATTATTGTCATCTCCTGTATCATATTTATTATGATTAATTGATAACGCGAATAAAATATGTTGTTGCTAGAATATCCTTGTAAATCTTGTCTTTCTTGTCTTTTCATCTTGTGTTCTGATGTCATATCTAGGTTGTGCAAACTAAACACTTTTTACTTCCCAACACTCATGCATTATCATATTTTTCTTAGCTTTTTTCGGTTATAACGTTTTTTAGCTTTAGTGTCAATAGCCACTGTTTAAAGAAAACTTTCCTTCATGCGTCTCTTTAAATGTTATAAGAACCTTCTTATAAATGTAAAGTGGTATGGTTGTGGGTCTGCAACTATAAGTGTTGCATTTTCCTTCTTTTTTTTGAGAATACAAGTTGCACCTTGTTTGCAACCATAATGGTACAGCAAAACAAATTCCTTGTTTACGACCAGGGCGATCATATAAAAATTTGTCCTAATTCGAACTTTGCAAAAACAGGAATAAGTGATGATTAATAGGTCCCACATCAAGAGCTATAATAGAATATAGTTTGAAGGACAAAATTATTGTTGTGTTCTGTTATCATACGAAAAGTTCTTGTATAAGGACGCTGGAGATCCATATTGATTATAGGCTTAATTTGTGATAGTTTTTTTCTTACTAAACAATTAATGTTGCAGGCGAGGAAGTTTTATGAGTCTGCTCTTCGCCTGGAACCTGGTTTCCTTGGAGCTGCTTTAGCCTTGGCTGAATTGCATGTTGTTGAGGGACGTCATAAAGAAGCTGTCTCACTGCTAGAGAGATACGTCAAAGATTGGCCAGATGACTCTTTGCATATTAAATTAGCTCAAGTATTTGCAGCAACAAATATGTTATCTGAAGCTTTGTCTCAGTATCAAACTGCGCTGAGGTATGCACCTTAGTTTTATTTCCTTGACATTCATTTGGAAAACCAAGTGATTAACGGATCAGCGTTCAATAAATTTTCATTCGTGTATATAACAATGAATGTGTCATTAAAAATGGACCTGTGTAATAATGCCAGTAAGAAGCTAATGTGCCTTAGCTGATACAGAAACTGGCATCGAATATATGACATTTTACTATCTCCCATTTGACAATTACAAAGTTACAACATCTGGCATAATTTTACTTCAAATTCTTCTGAATTCAATTGAATTTTAGGATCAATCCACAAAATGAAGCAGCAAAGAAAGGGTTAGAGCGCTTGGAGAAGCAAATGAAGGTTAGCAGTTTTTTCCTTGTGAAAGAAAGTGTTCTCCATCTTAACTTTCTTTTGGATTTCTGAAAGAATTCTAGACAGGGGAATTCACTACATCCATTCAAATGCTTGCAGGGAATGGATCCAGATGCGCCTGATGATGAAGAAGACAATGACGCTGAGGACATCGAAGGTGATCAAGAAGAGACCGAAGTTTTGTAGGCTGCAATGAGAAAATGCAATCAACATTTAGGTAAATGTCACACTGCATAACTACAACTGTTGACTCGAGGACGACGATTAGAGTGACTCCGCTTGCAACGATGTGATCTGATGAGCACCACAACGACTGCCACTCTGAACGCAGAATAAAGATGATTATGACTTGTTTCAGGCTCTTCTGATGGCGCACTTCTGTCTCTTTTCTTGTTTGATTCTTCCAGGTCCTTTTTTTATTTGATATTTTTGTGCATGATTAAGAAACAACTTGGCTATGGGCATTTACTTCACAAGAGAGAGAGAACTGTGAAATTTTAGAGCTCTTTTCCCCTATATAATGAGCATAAAACATTATTCTTGTACATAATTGGAGTAACATCAGATTCTATTTTAGTCTCTCAACTTTTTTACAATATGGTCTCTCAACTTATAAAAGATGACAAAATAGTCACTCTAACCTTCAACAACATGTTAACAAGTCACCTTGCTGACGTGGATGTCTTGTGTCATTCATCTAATGTTCATGTATGATAAAATATATTTGGGCAATTAGCAGGAAAAGACCTAAACTTTTACTTTCTAATCTTTTATTTTTGTATAAAAGATTATCAACTTTCAAATTATTTGCAATTATCATCTTTCACATAATCTATTAATTTGATCGTTAAGTGTTGACTCCACAATTGTCATGCGTATAATTGAATAAATGTCAATTCTAACTCATTACATCTAAATACAAATGTATATGTATATAGCTTTACCTTTGATTGGTTTAACAACCTAAGAGTCACATAAAATAAATAATAAGATATTTACATTTATTTTTAATTTAAAAGTTCGTAATATGTGATTCATTTATCCACGTAATCAATATTTAACATTCTTTTAAAAAAACTGTGTTAGGCTAGATCTCCCATAAATTGAAAAAAATATGATTTTCCAAATGAAAATAAAAGTTTATATTAGATCTATAATACAGTTAGAAGTTTGAGCTATTTTCTTATAATTTACCCAGTATATTTTAATATATATAATTAATATATCATATAAAAATTTAGAAAAAAGAAATGGGAAGGGACCCTTGCCCTCCTGCCCATCCTCTCTCTCTCTCTCTCTTTGTCTGTGTGTGAAGGTTGTCTATTTATGATCGAGATTGTTAGCGATTTATTTACGATATCATCGCATTTAATTTTCTATAGATTATCAATTCATAAAATTTTTACGAATCTCATTATTCTTATATGATCATCGATTTTATAATAGGCTGGTGCTCGGAAAGAAGCTTGGAGCTTGATTGGTGTTTATTAGTTTGTGATTCAAAGGGACAAAATCTTTGGAATTGATGGATCCCTCGCACTTCTGTGATCATTTTGTTCATTTTGGAAAGATAAACTTCGAAATTTTGTTTCTTTATTTATGATATTTTAGGGTTTAGGAAAAGAGAAAGACGAGAGCTTTAAGCAGCGTGTACATTGGCGTAACGCCTGCGAACACTCCCCGCACGTGTCAAAATCGATATTCGACACACGTCGAGATGCTTCCCGAGGTGCCACATGGATAAGATGATCTATTGTAGCACAATGGAAACAATTGAAATAACTCAATACATTGTCATAAAAGCATAACATTAACTTACAATATGATAAGTTTCATCACTTGCCAAAAGACTAAACATATTCTTTAAGTTACATCACTCCTATGAGAAAACTCGATACACAAAAAAAATAGGAAAAAAATATGTTAATTGATCATACAAGATACTTGACTCGATACTTAGCATTAGTCATTTGCAATCTTCTTCTCAAGAACAATGCTACCACCTATCATCAACACTGCCTGCCTGTAAGATCTAATGCACGGGGTAAAATGATAAATGATAACAATAACAATAATGATAAAATCAATATGTTATCATAAATTAAATGAATCAATAATTTTAATCATTTTCATACCAATAATCATCAATATCTTGAACGTTCAATAGCATTAGGAATTCCTATGCTCAATATCAATAACAATAATAATACGTTCATGCTAGACATTATCTTATTTGTTGTCATGTAATGATCGAAAGTCCTTTTGTGACTTTCTTGAGCTCTCCTCATATGAAGTCGTCCCTATACAATATCAATAAGGATCTGTGATCCATTAATATCGATCAATCGATTAATTTCATAAATCTTTTATCCGTCAACCATCAAATGACAATCCTATGTTCAATTCAATCAATTTTAGTGATCCAATTACAATAATTGGATATTAAGGTAACATGACGCCATATATGGTTAGCTAAATATGAGATGCACTAGCTCCCGTGAATCCCTTTTCAGAGATTCACATCGTACATCTAGATTAATAACAATATGAGGACAAGTCCTTCAATTCGGCAAGCGCCTAATTCGATTCTTCAATTGCCAATTCAATCAGTAAATATATCATTACATTAATAATTTAGCTTATTACAATTGAGCATGCAATACGTATTCTAGGTTCATGGACTCACTTTAACCAGAACAACAATACTTACGCCCCAAAAATGACACCTCGCTCACGGTCGAATCAATATTCGACATGTGGCTTGATGGTTCCTTGGGTACCACATTGCTATAACACTTTCTTCTCCATCTTTGCTCCAACAATAGAATAAATATAACATTAAGACTTAATATCAATCAACGAAAGCTTAATAATAATTAAATAAGAGGTCATAGACTTAACCATGTACAAGGTCAATTCATCATGAGACAAATCATCATTTTCATTCCATCTGTTTGATCCTCAATTTGATCAACCACCTGCATGATACGTGTAGGAGAAATCCATCCTATGAGCTTGCGTCCAGTATGTAAGTCATAAGAATATGAATGGCACATTTTCATTCTTTAAGGTTATTTAACGCTTAGTGATTTTAATCATAATAAAATGAAACATCCGAATTTAGTGTTTAGTATAACATACTCTATATGCATCAATAACAATGAGAAACAATGACATATATTGCATAATCTTTATGCATCAATGTAACAATAAAAAATAAGTCATTATATATTTGACTTTAATCGATTTCATATCAATAATGATACATAACATGAACAATCAATACATTCAAGGTTGTTAAGATCGAGATCTTACCTAAGATCGGAGGAGGATTGCAAGATCGACGATCAGATAAGGATGGTTTGATTTTGTGAAAGATCTTATGAAGATCGTAAAGATCCTACGACTTAGATCGTAGGATCGGTAAGGGGTTAAATATAGGAAAATCGTAAGATAGATCGTAAAAGATCGAGATCTTGACAACCTTGAATACATTAGGCTTCCTAATATTCAATATCAATAATAATATGTTCATGTCTAGACATTATCTTATTTGTTATCATTTGACGACCAGAAGTATCCTTTGTGACTTTCTTGAGTCGTCCCCATACAATATAGGATTCATGATCCATCAATGTCAATCAATCAATAGGTTCCATGAACCTTAAATTCGTCAACCATCAAATGGGCAACCTTATATTTAATTCAATCAATTTTAGTGAACCAATTACAATAATTAATTATTGGGGTAACATGACGCCATATGTGGTTTAAACCACGAGACACACTTGTTTCCATGAACCCCTTTGTAGGGATCCACCACCTCACGACTGGATCAATAACAATATGAGGACGAGTCCTCCAATTTGGCAGACGCTCAATTCGATTCTTCAATTTCAATTTCGATCAATCAATACATCATCATTTTAACATATTACTGTTGAGTATCCAATACGCATACTAGGATATCAAATAATGGACATAATCTGAATAAATGATAATACTATATTGGTTTTGAGGTAAGGTCGGTCGAAACCTACCCCAAAGTCGATCGATCGACTGATCGTATGGTGGCCGTCCAACTTGAGGGTCGGTCGAACTTAATTTGTTCGACCACTACAAGAAAATTCACAATTTGCAACGACCCCTTCGTCGCATATCTGTCGCAAAATTGCTCGTCGCAAATTTTTTGCAACGGAAATGTCACCATATAGTGTCATATACGATGACACTTCCGTCGCAAAAAAATTACAACGGGTGTTTATGCAAGGAGGTGTCGTTGCAAATTATGAATTTTCTTGTAGTGGACACTCGCTACTGATGTCACTGGAATCAACCGACGTGCAGGAGAGCATTCGACCGACACAGATCGATCAAACTTTTACCTCCTTACTCGATAATCGGTCGAACCTCCCCTAAGGTCGATCGACCAACTTGCGCGATTTTTTTTAAAAAATGAATATGTGTTTCCTAGGGTTTGCCTTTAGGTTATCGATATCGATCAATACATCAATCAATTTGATAATTCAATATAATAGTCATTTCAATGCAACAATCATAGGATTAATTTAATATATAGATGTGTCATAATTTTAATGTATCATAACAATGATTCATAAAGCAATTAACTCATCATGTAATTCATGGAGTATAATTATGCTATCAAGGAAGAGTCTTACATAAACTCCTAGATTCACATGTACTTGTTGTCCAGATGATTTCTTAGCAATAATGACATCAATTACCAAGCACTTAGGCATATATCACATGACAATATCAAATTTCAGCATGTGTCACAACTTGATAGCTCATCAACCCAAAATTCATAACTTCATTTATGCAATTCTAAGGCATATGAAACTAACTACTTTTGAAACTACGATTCAAGTATATATCTGCACCTTAAATATCCACTTATAATCATACTTTTTTCAATTTACTATGTATTTTACAAAATAATCTTCATATGGTTCATGATAGATTAATAGTTTTCAGTATTTTGGTCATAAATTCCACGATATAACTCAGATTGAGGTGAAATCAATTGCTTGCAAACTAGACTCCAATATCTATATTTTGACATATTATACATATTTTTTGGACATCTATAGCCTAGTCAAAATGGCCTCTAAACAAGAGCTACGAATTCTGGACAGAAATTATAATATGTTGGTATCTTGAAATAGACGATAACAATTCCTATGACTCATAATATTCTAAACATGGCAATAATAATTATCATAATTTTATCAATTACATAATTATTAGATAAGATGAATTATGTTATTCCCTTACATATCTTCATATAGCTTTCTATTTCTTCAATGTTCTTTCTCTCTTTGCTCCAATTTGATAATGTTGTTCCTTCTCCAACACTTCAGCAATAATACTTGGACATTTCCTCCTCTTCCTTCGTTGTACCATGGAGAATAAGACATCTCTTGCTAGTTATTTTGGAGCATGGGGCAAATTCAACAATCAAACCTCAAAGAAAGTGGATGGAGAGAGAGTATGAAGGGTTTTTATAGTGTTTTTAGTGGTTCTGGGATAAGATCGGTCGATCATTTTCCAAAGTTGATCGACCGACTCACCATATGGTGGTCGTTCGGCATGAGGGTCCATCAAACCCAATCCAACCGACCTTCTCTTCTATGGACGTTTGGGCTCGACCAACGTATGATTGGTCAAACCTAATACTCCATCTCACCAATAGTTGGTCGGACCTCCTTTGAAGTCGGCTAATCGAGTATCGTGATTTTCAGAAAACAAAATGTATTTCCTAGGATTGTTTTCTAAGTTCTTATTTTCGGTCAATACATTATTCAGTATGGGTTCATTACAAATATAATGCTCATTCAAAAGCTCATGTAAACGTCATCATAACATAATTTCTATCTAACACATGAAAATCTTACTTTCAAGAGCTACAACACTATTGAAGGCATTATGCAAACATTTTACATAAGTTGTCCTAATTAACAATTGCATATTATAACATTTCAATTCATATTTCTGTCATATATGATTATCTGTAAAATTTACATTGGCGCATGATCAATGTAGGAATTCACTTACATATCTCAATTATCCTAATTCTTCCTTGTTAATGTTTCTTCTCTTTATTTTTTTCTCCAAGCTCTAGCAGCCTCTTTCCCTAGATTCTTGATTTAATTCTTGATCTTCTTCTTGCTGATTTGCAGTTGAAATTGGAATGAACTAAGCTTAATCTCGAATTAGGATCTTAGGACTGAGTTTACAATGCTTGAAGCTCCAAAATAAGAGAGAAAATAGATAAAAAAAATTTGGTCAAAGACTTATATAGTAATAGACGAAGAGAATGAGTGAAGTTAGGGGTCCAATGAAATTAAGACAAGTCGATGAGGCCTCACCATTTCTTTTTCATTTTCTTTTATCTCACCTGATATTACACTTGGTATGAGCATTAGGCTTTATATGGGAGGAAAATATTTGGCCCAAACCTCGCCAAAACGAACACATTCTGGGCAAAACTGAATAGATTATTTTGTTATCATTTATTAGTTAGACGATCGAATTGTTATAAAACAAAGTTGCGGAATCACCATAAAATTTGGCCATAATTTTTTCTATATGAACTCGGCGGTATCCACATTTGATTAATCCAGTATTCAGACGAGAACGAAAAGATAAATTCTGATTAATTTGATGACTCCACGTAATTATCAAACATCGTTCTTTGAAAATTTTCTCTTTAAAAAATTATTGAATTAATTTTCATAAGAAATAGTAGAGAAAAGAGAGGAAAGGGTAAAATTATCAGGATAAATTATTGTGCAATAAAATTGTGGAGAGCTACAGCAGAGGCGCCCTTTTATTGTTCAATGCTCCTTTCACTTTCCATTGTATGATTTTTTTTCACTCCTATTTTTTTATTTATCTTTTATTTACTCTTTATTTTTTATTTTCATTTGTTCGATTGTCAATTGAGTGTCCAAGTTGCCATCAACTAATTTGAATCGTCGCTTTTATTTTTACTCTACATTTCTTTCGTTCTTTTTTCCATGTCCAACTTTTGTTGTTTGTACCTTTTTTTTTCATTTTAATTTTTGTATGTCCTCAAGCTGTATTTTCCATTTTTTTTCATCCTTTGGCCTCTTTTTTCCCCCATTTCTTCTCAACTTTCACTCCTTTAAGGGACTTTTTATTACTTCCCTTACTATATTTTTCCTTGTCTACTTTTTTTGTAATCCCATGTCCTACTTGCAATTAGATAGTCACATTTGTTTTTTTTTTTTGTTATGATTGATTATTTTGTTACAACAATTTTCCGATGCCATATTTTGAAGGAAACGAATTATGTTTGGCTGAGATGCATTGGAGTTATTGATAAAGCACCTTGATAACGAAAGTAAATGTAAAATAGGGGTGGAAATAGTGTTTCATAATAGAGCCACCTTTGTTGAAATGACATTTTCTTTCCTACGAAATACATGAGTAGCAAGCGATAAAATTAAGAAAAACGTTGAGAAAACCTTAAGAGGTCCCAATTTTGTGACGTTGTTCTTTTTTATTTTATAATTTGACTTATGTCTAATAAGCTCATAAATCTCCATCATCTTCATCATAGAAAAATCAAAATGATCGAAGCTTCGGTATTATCATCCACAAACTTTTAACCTTTCATTTTCTCTATTAATATGATTAAGAAAGTCAAAACTAAGATAACCCAAATCATGTTGGTTGATTACTTGATCAAAACAATTTAAAAAAAATCGCTGACTAGGCCTTGGAGAAATTTTGTGAGTGCCTCCTTCCAAACAATGGAGTGTGAATTACATGATTGGACCAAGTAATTTGATCACTAATTGTCAAACTAATATTCGAGATTAATGCATGGTCATCAACATTAATTCGACCACAAATAAATGTATCATGTGTAGTCGTTTTTTTTTTTTTTTTTTCATGTCTATTCTGTTTGGGTGGCTTCCTCGTGCTCTATTCAAAGCGGCATCATATGCGACCCACACAAACCACATGCTTCACATGGAACCATCGGTGCCTTGTTGCAACACACGACCTCCTCAACTCAACAAGGGTTATGACTTGTGATTCCCCACCTTCTCCTTAAGTTCCTGTAACGTATCATTACATATATACGTACATGTGCAGCTTGCGTACGTAGAATATATCTATTTTCGTGTTCATGATGACCTCATATATATATATATATATATATATATATATATCACATATATATAATCGAATAAGAGTGTATTTAAATTATTTTATTATAAATATATATATATATAATAAAAATTAGAGTTTGATCAGAGTTCTCGCGAAATTTTATAGTTTATTTGTTTAGAATTTTATTTTGTTTAGTGAGGATTTTATTTATAGAAGTTCAGAATTTAAGTAAGAAGATATAATATTAATGATATCATCGTAGTTTATAATCGCGAGAATTTAATTCTCATATGATATCTCATCTGGGATGACTTATATTGCTCATGTGAAGTGGCTAAGAAATATTATGTTTATAATTTTTTTTAAATCTTTAATAAATATTTAATCTCTCCGATTACATAATTTATTTAGGAACGAAATCTCGTTAAATATCAATTATTTTCTTTCCCACAAATTTTCAATAAATTGGTACGAGAACAATATATCTTAGTACCATTAATAAAAAATGTAATATATTTAATTAAGCCGTCATATTATAAAATAGTTAAACTTTTAAAAAAAATTAGTAATTAAGTACCTTTCATTCTATAAATTTTTTTTAGTACTCGCTCGAGAACCTCGTTATCCAGGATTATTAGCACCTGATTAATTCGAAGTCGAGATAAAAAATAAAAATGATATTCCTATGATCAAATTGATGACTTCAAAATTTAAATTCGGAATTACTAATTTTCGATCCAACTCGAACAAACCTTTATTAGCCGAGGGTGCCGACCAAACTTGCTTACCCTTAGTTCCATAATTGAAATCTCCCATCTCCTCGTCTCTTCTACTGTTATAAAAGGAAGACAGTGAGTCATAGCATAACATTATATCACCTATTCCTTGTCCCCCCTCACTCGCATCGCATGTGCATCTACAAGTCTATATCTCTGCCAAAGTTGACACAACCAAGTTAACAACTCTACCACCACCACCTCCCCAGGCCATCATGGCTCTTGATCACTGCTTGTGGCATTCCCCTGCTTTGCGTCTCTTCTCCCATGACCACAAATCCGGATCACTCCTCCCCGAACGGCTCTCTGCAGCTTTCGCCGGAGCGGCGGCGACGCCGCGGCTTGCGGTAAGCCGAACCGCAAAGTTCCGGCCACTGCCTGCGGCCACCAGGGATAAGGATTCGCTCGCGTCCATCATCACCGAGCTCGACGAGGAAGCTGCCCAGGAGGAGCTCTTCGCCGCCGTGGGCCGAGGGTCCCGCCACCAGCTGCCCGATCAGCAGCTGGCCAAGCGGTGGCGGGAGATCCACGGGAAGGACGACTGGGCCGGCATGCTCGACCCCATGGACCCGCTCCTCCGCTCCGAGCTCATCCGGTACGGGGAGTTCTCGCAGGCGTGCTACGACGCCTTCGACTACGACCCGTTCTCGCGCTACTGCGGCAGCTGCAAGTACGGGCGCCGCGAGTTCTTCGCGTCCCTCGGCATGGCCGACGCCGGCTACGAGGTCGCCCGCTACGTCTACGGCACCTCCAACATCAACCTGCCCAACTTCTTCCGCAAGTCCAAGATGGGCGCCAAGATTTGGAGCCAGCGCGCCAACTGGATCGGCTACATCGCGGTGTCGGACGACGAGACCACGGCCCGCATCGGCCGCCGGGACATCATGATCGCGTGGCGGGGCACCGTCACGCGGCTCGAGTGGGTGGCGGACCTCATGGACTACCTCCGGCCGCTGCGCGCGGACGGGATCCCGTGCCCGGACCCGGACATCAAGGTGGAGTCCGGCTTCGTGGACCTGTACACGGACAAGGACCCGACGTGCCGGTTCTGCAAGTACTCGGCGCGGGAGCAGGTGCTGACGGAGGTGCGCAGGTTGGTGGAGAAGCACACGAAGGCCGGAGAGGAGGTGAGCATATCGGTGACGGGACACAGCCTGGGGAGCTCGCTGGCGATGCTGAGCGCGTACGACATGGCCGAGTCCGGGGTGGACGTGGGCGCCGACGGGAAGAAGGTGGCGATGGCAGTGTTCTCGTTCTCGGGGCCGAGGGTGGGGAACGGGCGGTGGAAGGAGCGGTTCGAGGGGCTGGGGATCAAGGCCCTGAGGGTGGTGAACGTGCACGACACGGTGCCGAAGGTGCCCGGCATCCTGTTCAACGAGCGCGTGCCCGAGTTCGTGCGCAGGATCGCCGAGGGCCTGCCGTGGGCGTACAGCCACGTCGGGGTGGAGCTCGTCCTCGACCACAAGCACTCGCCCTTCTTGAAGGACACCAGCGACCATTCGTGCTTCCACAACTTGGAAGCCCACCTCCACCTCCTCGATGGGTGAGTCCCCCTCCCTCCTCCCTCTCAACATCCAATCACCTTTTATTTTTACTATTATTTCTTCTTTTTTTTTAGTAAAATTCTTATTACTGTTATTGCTTTTGATATTTATCATGGTGCTAATTGAAAAAAATTAATATATCTGTATATAT
>LTAE01000771.1:32103-69039 GCA_001647135.1 Pontederia paniculata
GGTACCATGCATCAACGCAGAAATGATGCTAACATTTTTGTCAGTTGATTGGGTGCAAAACCATCGGCATCAATCTTATAATATATATAAACATGCAATCCGTTTTCTCCTGAGATCTTTGTCTTGGATAGCATTTTAATTTTTCATATATATATATATATATATATATACATGTGCATGTATCTCACTAAGTACAAGTGTCCAATGCAGTTTCGTTGATGATGTTGATGGTAATAAGATAATAAGACGGATCAAATGAGATTCGTCCTTACCTTTTGGTATAATAAATTAAAGAGTGAAAAATTGTATTTTTTCATAAATAAAATAAGGTCATCATTGATTGATGATCAAACTAATATTAATTCATGTTGGATATAGACTATGCACTGTGTAAGCGTCGGATTGCTCATTAGTTAGTACAACAACAGAGAAATAATAAAATAGGTAGTACATACTAGTGGGGGTTTCATCTGCCAGCATTAAAGTAATTAAATTGCTTCTGCAGATGTCCCATGTCAGATTATTTTTATATTGAATGCATGCCTTTGCCCATTTTTCTTAATTATCACAATTCTAGAATTGCTATCCTTATCCTCATGAGTGACATGTCTAATTACGATGAATAAAATATTGAATAATTTTCTTTTATAGCAAGAAGAACTCCTGATGCTTTTACCAAGTTTGAATTTTAATTTGAAGAAGGAGCAATAATACATACGAGTTTGAACCTAAAAGTCATCCTAATAAAGTTTTTTTAACATTTATTTCTAACTAAGATTTAGAATAAAGTTTATTATATATATTAAATATATTGAACACATCTTACTTCTTCAACGCAACTTGTCATCTTTTTTGACAAGAAGATAAGGAAATATTGTAAGATGAAATGTTGATTGGAGGAAAAGAAAAAAGTTAGATTACAACTTCTATTTCTAGTTGCGTGACATATATATCAATGGCAAAAGTGGCTTGCTCTTGGTAGTGATGGGTATGGTTTTGAAATGTCGCCTAGATTCAAAATTAAATGCACATAACAAGGTTAGCTTTGAGCCTCAAGTAGTAATAACAGTTTTCGAACTTCAATGAAACATAGTATTGAAAGAAATATTTTTTTGTCTTCTTCATTAATTAATATTAATAAATCTAAAAGATAATATTTTTTGAATGTAGCGATCAATAAATGGACCCAAAGACTGGAAAACTTTGGTGGCCCTTTCATGACCGACTTTCTTTTAAGTCCCCAAGCACGTCACCTTGCCAGATGCTTCTATTAGATAAAACAAATATGTTTTTAATGAATAATAACTTCTATAATTAAATATGTATTCGGTACATGTCAATTGAATATCCTTCTTGATAATATCATTGATCATTATTATTAAATTAGATGACCTACGACCACTAAATAGCTTTTTAAATCTTCACAAAAGTTTAAACTTTTGGATTTCTATTACTAACTGTTTTAAAAGTTCAAGATTTTATATTTTATCCATATCCTAATTACTTTGAATTCGATTTTTTTATTCGCTTAGCACGTTCAATGTTATTATTATTAATATCTGATTAATTTCGAGTCGAAATAAAATAAAGTGTATTTTTATTTTAAAAATTAAACTCAGAATTATTAACCTCTTCTACATTGAGAAATAATTCTATTAATCAACTGTGCCGGTCGTTGGATTATTGAAAATTTTAATTAAGTGAAAATATGTATAATTATTGATAATATTTTAAATCTTAATTCAGTAATAATTAAGTTCATATTTGACACATCGAAATATCTAAATAAATTTCTTGATATTTGAATTATTCAATATATTATGTTATTTATTATTTTTTATATAAAATAATTTAAGATGTAACCTAATTAAAGATAAATTTCGTATCTTATTTTATATGTGATATTGCACTTTTCTCGTATCATTTCCGTAACACTAACAAACAATCTTCGGAGATGCTATGATTATTATTATTATTTTCGTGGATGTTAATTTATTTGCAAATATGTACATGCAGGTACCATGGGAGGGGGCAGAGATTTGTGCTAGCAAGCGGGAGGGACCCAGCGCTGGTGAACAAGGCGAGCGACTTCCTGAAGGAGCACCACATGGTTCCACCGTTTTGGAGGCAGACCGAGAACAAGGGCATGATCCGGAGCCACGACGGCCGCTGGGTGCAACCGGAGAGGCAAAAGATCGACGACCACCCTGACGACCACCGCCATCACCTCCCCAATTAATTAGATTGCCCCCTCTTCATTAATGCAATAATTAATTAATTAATTAATTAGGACTCAATCCCTTTATTTGTTTTCATGAAAATAACGAAAATTGAATTTTAGTAAACCAGACGTGTTTTGTGTATGATGCGAACAAAAAGATCATAAAAATATAGAAGAAGATATACTTGTGAAAGAAAATGCATTTTTTTTCGATCAACAGTAGATCGTTCAATATGATGAAATTATTTCCTCAATACATATATATATATATATATATATATATATATATATATATATTGCCTTAACTAAAAATAGATTGAGACTTTGTTTGTTTTGATGAAAATAGTTCACAAAAACTTTTTAAAAAATGTGGAGTCTTGGAAAATAATTTATTTTGATATGTTTAGTAATTGACTATTAACTACGAAGGAAAGTAGCTTTGAAAAATGTAAATAAAATAAGTTTGTGAGGGAAAATTGATTTCTCATTTAAAAAAGTATAATTTATTTTTTTAAAGTTAAACTATTTTTTCAATTAATAGGATGATAGTTTACAATTGACCAATTTTTTTGTGTTACTAAATAGGCTAAAGTGAACGTTGCAAAATTATTTTTCTATACTTCAAAGTAAGATCACTGAACTAAAAAAGAAACTTATCCAACAATCAAGAACAAAACATGAATAATTGGAACACATTGCAGCCTCCCTCGCTTTAGACAAAGGGAAATAGTAGTAGGTAGATTTCTTTCTTTTCGATTGATTGGTACTATGATAAAAAAAAAAAAAAGACCCCTCACGGCGACCTACCATATGAATCCGAAATTTTCTTATTAACCCATCTTTCTTTTTCTGTATTATGATAAAAAGACATTAATTAAATAGTACAACAAAATAAATTTAATTAAATTGACGACTTTTTAAGCTGAAAGTTACATATTTTAGCTTGAAAGTAGTTGAAACTCGTACTAACTTGCTTAGCATAAAAAAAATCTTAGCATCAGTCATATGTTAATGATAATTTGTGTTAATGGGAAATTCTTATGTATTGAAGTTTGAGGTTTAAAGTCTTTTAGGGCTTGTTTGGTTGGAGGTGAAAGAAAGATAAAAGAGAAGAAAGAAAAGAAGATTGATAGTTTAACCTTGTTTGATTACATTTTCAATAAAAGAGAATGAAAAAGAATGCCTCCTTCATTTACTTTCATTTTTTTTCAAGAGTTCATTTTTCTTTCAACCTCGAATTAGAATTGAAATGAGGGGAAAGAAATATTAAAAAATATCATTTTTAATTTTAACCCTATATAATTAAATCTATAAATACACACATTAGAATATATTAGTCCAACAAAAATTATCATTTCCTTTCCTTCTCATTAATTATGCTATCAAAATAAAATTAACTCTTTTACCTATTTTATCTTTCATTACCTTTCCTCTAGTTTCCCTTCCCCTACGTTAACGAGATAGATCAAAGACTTATATTAAATTTAAAAATTAAGTTCGGCCTAATTTATTTATTGAATTTAAAAAAGTTGATCTAACTTACTAGCTTATTAAGGTATATTTCTTAATTATAATATATACTATTTGATATATACAATTTAAATTATATTTATAATATAAAAAAGTGGTGTACTTTGATATCGTACGCACCAAATTTA
The DNA here is from genome assembly GCA_001647135.1 of Pontederia paniculata. NCBI lineage: Eukaryota > Viridiplantae > Streptophyta > Magnoliopsida > Commelinales > Pontederiaceae > Pontederia > Pontederia paniculata. Next base: position 35,983 of record LTAE01000771.1, read on the forward strand.
TTAATAATCTTAAATAAAAATAATTTGACGTATCTATTTTAATTTAATTATTTGAATTAAAATTATTAATAATTTTGATTCATATTTTAAGCATCTTTAAATTTTATAATATATAGTAATTATATAAGTTGACCTTATAAGTAATAATTTAAGTCTAATAAAAATATAAAATTTTAATCTTAAATTTAATTTATTTATCTAATAAGATAGAATCGACTAACACTCAAAATAGATCAAATCCATAAACGATCTGACTTATTTTCAATTCTCAGGTGCACCTTTCCTTTCACTTTTCGAGCTATCTTTAATCTTTCCGATGTCTTATATGTTCCTAACTTTCTAGAAGTTTTCTTAGATGGATGCCAATTTATCTTTGCCGTGTTCTTTTCACCCATCCATATTAATTAAGAACTCTTGGTCGACCATCTTGTTCAACGATATACATTATTAAGAGTAACGTAGACAACTCGATTTACGCTTGAAATTGTTAAAACAAATCTGCATTCAACTTGGTTCAGTCAAGGTCAACCAAATATCGTATTGTCACATTATATTTAATAGCACTTGACATTAGAACTATAAGTTAATTAAACATCATGTTCCTGTGAGGACACACTTTGATGTTTGAGATAGAGTCGTTATTAGATTATAATTTGGTTGAAAAATGATATTATAATAAGACCCTATTTACTCAAATAAGAGTTATAATAATTACCGTTAAATAAAACATAAACAATAATATTAGAATTAAGTATTCAATAATAACCAAGGACTTTACAGGATAAACGAATAAAATCATTTAGCTCGATCGTCCATGTCGTCAATTTTTGTTTTATAAATTCCGGTCATTATAATAACTTTAATGACGATATCCTATTTTCTATTACGTTACGCAATTTTAAAGAACAATATTTCATTTCATTTCATTTGTATTTTGCTATAGTTTTTTGTCCAAACATTGGAAAATATGTCAAAGTTCTACCCAAGCACTTTAATTTTTCTTTTCACACTACAAGAAAATTATTAATTTTTGACGAATTTTTTGATAAAAAATTAAAAAAAATTCATCAGAAACTAGATTTCTGACGGACTACGAACGTCAGAAAAATGTTCGTTAAAAAAAATTTCTAACAAATAAATGATCCGTCAAAAAATTTGAGAAAAAAGACCGTCAAAATTTCTGACTGATAATTGATGTTATTTAACTTAGACTTACTCATACAAAAGACATATCACATTGGTCAGGATTTAATTCTAGTTTAAAAGAAAAATCAAAAGGCAAGTTATTGAAGCAATTTTGTCTTGATATTCAATTTTTTTAATCAGAATTATTAGCAATTTTAACTCGCTTTTTATGACTTATATACAAGTCGAGTATGCACGTCTCCCATGAAGCCATGAAGCATGGAACTGCACATACACAAAATAGCAATGCATGCTCAACTACAACTGCAAAATCATGCTTCTCTCGCGGCCACTACATCTAATAAGCCACACATTGTAAGCTTTCCTGGGAGCGGGAACCCTGTTATCCATAGACTGCAATCTTTGTTTGAGGAGAAAGACTTCAACCTACAAAGGCAGTGAGTCATAACCTCAGCAACACAACTTCCACATTGATAGGAAGTCAAGCTAAGTCCCAACTTTTACCTTGAGTTGACACGCTCTTGGACATTCCTCTATTGGATAATTTAAAATTTTTATGCTATATGATTATTCATAATTATTAATTATATTCATACTTATGTTTATATTATATGTTCATTTCTTTGGATGAAAGAAAAAAACTTTCGATAACCTAGCATCTCAAGCTTATAATAGGCATTCTCTCAAATCATTTCACAAGAACAAATAAGATTGAAATGATTTATTATTCTAAAGAGAAGGATTAGAACAAAAGAAACATTTCATAAGTTATTTTCAAATAAAAAATGTAGAGAACTTGTTAACATTGTTAGTTATAAAATTCATATGACTCACTACAAGAATATTCAACGCTAGCGACAGAGATTACTGTCGCAAATCCGTCGCCATAAACATGAGCGACGATTTAGCGACACACCAGCGACGCCAGAAAAGTGTCGTAGAAATCAGGTCGTTAATTAGCGACAAACAAATCTATCGTTAAATTTATCGTTAAGATGTAGATAATTTATCGCTATGTCTGTCGCTAATCTATCTTTAAATTGTCACTAATTATCACATTGAGTTATCGCAGATCCATCATTATTGTGTCGTTAATCTGTCGCTAAGTATCGTAGTATGTGAAAAATCATATTGATATTATGTCGCTAAACCGTCGTTGTTCTGTCGCTAATTCAAAAAATAGCATAGGATGCTCTATTTTTATTTTAGAAAAATCCTTATATACAACATTGTATTATCATATAAAACATATATTCTCATTCATGCACAAGACAATAAAGATGTTATATAAAAGTAACAAATTTCAAAGTAACACAATAAAGTACTTATTACAGAAAGTAAGTCGACAACACGTGTTTCAAATTATCACAACATAAGTTTCCAATATATGTCAAACACAAAATAATCTAATTATCGGACGGAGGAGTGCGAGGAGCAAAATGACCGCAAATCAAACTGAGGACCTCCAACAAAAGTGGCGTAACTCTTTCATCTACCATCTCCACCACAATGTCGTTCATCCCGGTCAGAGTTGCAAGGGAGGGTTCGGCGACCGAACTACATGAAGGACCAGCGGCAAAAGCAGCACTCGTTTGTTGCGAACTCAATCTTCCTAATCTATGAAGTTGATCCTTCTTAGTAAGTCCTGCAACTTCTTTCCATACCTCCTCGTCGACATTGGAGATTGAGTCCACATTATCCATGTACTTCTCCGCCATAAGCAAATCCTATGAGTCCTGTAAATGAAAATAATTACTTCCATATCAAATACTTAAGAATAAATATTTTGAATGAGTGTTATAAAATTATACCATAATTTATTTTGTTTGCTCCGAGATGAATTGGTTGGTCTTCTTATTGGTGTAAACTTCTTTGTACACCATTCAGAAGTCAACTTTGCCGCCGCTCTCCAACTCCTACGAGAATCACATTTCATATAATAAAATATTTACTCGAATGATTTAACGATAACAATCAATATTCATATAATTTTAAAAAATATCATTTTTCGTTTATGCTCTATGAACCCAATAGAGTCTCTGCAATGGCTTGCCACATCCGACTTAGACAATTTATTATTTTTGCTAGTTGCTGACTTCTCTTGATATTCGGGTTGAAACCATCAGTGCAAAGACCTAGGTACATTGAATATAATGTTGTTGAACCCCCCCACCCCCCAACTAGACTGAAATCATCAATGCAAATACCTAATCGTACATTGTGAATCTCTGCAGTAAAATTAGGATCACAATTGTCAAAATATTTTCATGCTTCTGCATCAGAAGGGTATATCATAACAGAGCAATCACTTCGCACCCCCTCTGCATGCCATCACATAAATTGTGCAATATTTTTGGATAAAAATAAGTATTGTAATTTTCGGATGATTGAAAAATATCTGAATATTACAACAAGAATATCCCTATGAGTAGTATTAGAATTTGACTTTGGTTTGAATTTTGGCTCACCGCATAGATAACAACTTGCTAATTCGCTATGCTACTTGTAATACAACATGCAATGATTGCGGGAAGCATCAATCTTCTGGTACTCTAAGCTAAGTTCAATCATCATTCTCTTGCATTTACAATAATTTTCAGGTAACTTTTCATAAGCAGACAACATACTCTTGATAATGCAAATTATTCTGTCAAAATACTTCTCACTCATATTATATTTAGACTTCAAATTCATCAATTGTGGAACAGAAGATAACACACTTTGTTGCTCGTAATCATTTCAAAGAGGCTCGTCTACATTTTTTAAAATATTATAAAATTTTAAAATCGAAGTATTAAGAGTTTCTTCTCTTTGTTCATTTTCTCCATAAAATGTAGCACCGACTTCTGCATCTCGTACCATATTAATATATGAATTTGTCAAATTTTTCATAAAATTGTCTTGATTACTTGAACTTTCATCTTTCCAATATTCTTCACCATGAAATATCCAATTCAAATAATCCACCCACGAACTCTTTCTATATAAATTCATCTCGACATTATATTTTAGTTTCAATTTCTTATTCTTACAATTCGCACATGGACAACGAATACGACCACAAGAATCAACTGCACCTCGTTCTTCATATACAAATCTTAATAATTCATCAACTCTGTTTTTAAATTTTTCACAAACATAACCCTTACCATCTTTTCACTAAAAAATTCAACTTTGATCAGGTCTCATTATACTACATAAATATGAACGAAACTTAATTAAATATGAGCTGAACATAATTAAATATGAGCAAAACATGATTACAAATACTAAACATTATTCGATATTCACTAAATATGATCATAAATGAACTAAATATAATTAAATATAAAAAATATAATTACATATGAACGAAATATAATTACATACGAACGAAACATAATTAGGTGTGAGGAGGGCTGCCGACGCCGCCCTCCTCACTATCGGGAAGAGGGCGGGCGCCGCCCTCCTCTCGACACTGAGGAGGGCGGCAGAGGAGGGAGGGCGGAGGAGGAGGTCGGAGGAGGAGGGGTTTATCGACGGCGAGGCGGCGGGCGGTTGGCGTCGAGGCGGGCGGAGAAGAAGTCAAGAGGAGAGGGGAAAAAACGCAAAGAAGACGGAAAATAATAGAGGCCGGGGAATTTTAGGGCACAGGAATTAGTGATGGATAGTTTCGTGCCTATTCCGTCGCCAATTTATCGCTAACTTTGTTTTTTTAATAAACAATAGAGACAAAGAGTTGTTGTTGCTAAATCGTTGCCGATTCTGTCGTTAATAATGACGACAAAGTTCCGTCATTATCTTTATCGCTAGATCGTTGAAATTTTTTTGAAAAAAAAATTGATCAACTTATCGCGCCGCTAATTTGCCGCCATTAGCGACGAATTAGCGATAGAAAATTATGTCGCTAACATTCTGTCACTAATATATACTATTCTTGTAGTGTTCACTGTATCTTGTGAGAATATTATTATTAACCATATAAAAACTAAGTGAGATGATGAATATCTTTATAAAATAATGATTTGAAGCTTTACTATTCATAATCTTGATCCTCCTCTTTCATAAGTCTCAATAATTTTAAAAAGATATTTCAAAGGAATTTCAAGATATGAATAATGAGTTCAATGTTATAAATTTATGGTGTATCGATATTAAGTATGCTTGTGATTTTCGGATATAAAAAGTATAGTTGCGCTTTATACTCTAAGAGTTAGCAAATATAGAAAATGAGATTTCAAATATAAAAATATATTTATGTTTTATACTAAAGAGTTAAAAATATAGAAATATGAGCTAGCTATTGATATGAAAATATATTTGTGCTTTATACTCGATAAATCACTTGAGAGGACTTTTTTGTATTTTATTTATTCTCTTAAAAGGAAAAATCAATTCCAAATATACTTATAAAATAAAATTTTAAATATCTATTAGATAATTTTATAAAAAAAGTACTTATTTGTGTTAGTTTTTCTATCAATTTTATTTGCCAAATTTTCTTAATTTATTTGAATTAAGACTCTTCTAAAATATTTATTTTGTTATTATATTTTGAAGGGTTATTTCCATTCCACTCTAAACTATCGCAAAATTTTAAACTTGCCCCTAAACTATAATATGAGGAAGAAGTAGGTCTAAACTTTTAAAATTGACTAGTTTCATTCAATAGTCCGGTATTGAATTTATTTATATTATTTTAATTTATTAAATTATTATTTTACCATTGTAACTAAATTCACTCTATCTCTCTTTCACTCTTCCCTCTCCATTCACTCTCTATCACTAGATCTCTCTGTCCCTTCTCTCTCTCTCCTCTCCCTCCATCGCCTCTCTCCTCTCCCTTCGGCGAGCTCGTCTGAGCGCACAGACGAACCGGGGAGCTCAGCGCGCCCGTGCACGCATGCGGCGCGCAAGGGAGCTCGCCTACGAGGAGCGAGGCGATGGAGAGAGAGAGGAGACACTAGCTAGTACGGAGAGAGAAGAGTAGAAGAGAGATAGTGGAGAGAGAAAGAGAGAAGAGGGGAGAATGATTTCATTTAATTACGGGACAAAATAATAATTTAATAAATTTAAATAATTTTATAAATTTAATGCTAGAATGTTGGATGAAATTGTACTATCGAAAAAAGTTTAGATCTACTTCTGTCCAATTTTATAGTTTAGGGGTATGTTTAGAATTTCACGATGGTTCAAGAGAGAAAAATAAAAATAAGCCTATTTTTAATCAATAAAATATTAAATATTTAAAATATATTGAGCATGTCATTTGACATTGAGATTTATTTGAAACATTGAATTACATTCTCCTTTTATAAGTATTCTTCTCTCCTTTATGTCATTAATTTCAAATGTGGAACTAAAAAAAGCAAAAAAATATATTTATATATATTATTTACATTATCTATATCCATATATTTGAATTAAGACTCTTTTAAGAAATTTATTTTGTTATTAGATTTTTAATTATATAAAACATTAAAAATTTAAAATATTGAGAATGTCATTTGACAATGAGCTTTATTTTAAACATGACATTCTTCTTTCGTAATTATTCTTCTCTTTCTTGATATCATTAATTTCAATGTGAAACTAAGAAAAAGTAAAAACATACTTATATATCTTATTATTACATTACCTATAAAATTCATATAACATCTATAACATATAAAATAAAAAATAAAATAAAATATTAAATGTTCTCTTCTTGACTTTATTTTTATTTATAGTTATTTCATTCAAGTTAGGACTCTTAGTAGATATAATTATTTTTTATTTTAATTTATTATTTTATAAAATAAACTTTTCTTGATATTTTTAATTTTCTTGAATGACTTGAGATTGTTATATATTTATTTGTTTTCTCTTTTAGGAAAATATAATCCCAAAAATATTAAATAATTAACATTTTTATAACATCTATCTGATAATTTATAAACAATATGTATTTGTTTTAGTTTTTTTTCTATCAATTTTAGTTGTCAAATTTTCTTAATTTATTTAAATTAAGCCTCTTTAAAAATATTTAAGCATTTTTTTCCTATTTTTTTAATTTATCTCTTTATAAAACTCACATCATTTTGTTAAAAATAAATTTAAAGATCTAGTATTTATAACAACACTGATAATCTCATTCTCTCCATCCCTCAAAAGAGAGTAAAATTGCACATCCCAAAACTCCAGATTTATAAGTATATAATAGTTAAAATAATCAAATAAATTAAATATTATTTGCCAACTAATTTTTAGGGATCTCAAATTATATGTTTAGCATAAATTAATATTTTTTATTCTTGTTTATATATATATATATATATATATATTAAACTTTTAAATATATTGAACATATCATTTGACATGAGCCTTATTTTGAATTATCAAATTATATATATTTTTTTATAATCATTCTTCTCTTTTTTAGATCATTAATTTCAAATGTGAGACTACAAAAATAAAAATATAACTATTTATCTTAATGATATATTACCTACAGAATTTATATAACATTTATAGCATATAATGATATAATATAAATATAAAATATTTTTAAAAATAAAACATTAATATTTCTCTTCTTAACTCTATCTTTAATTTTATTTATTTCATTCAAGTTAGGACTCTTTGTAAATAATAACAAACTTTGTATTATAAGATATTCTTATGTAAAAGTTATTTTCTTATAAAATAAACTTTTATTTAGATTTTCTTTAAAATATATGATATGATATATAATAAATATACATATAAAATGTGTGTGCAAATTATAGCACGACCCTATAACACTCATATATAGCTAGATATTGAATTTGGATCCTCCCATTCTACAAGCTAGACTATGCTTAGCCTAGGATCCGTGGAAGTTTGTGAAGCACCAGTTTTGAGATGTCCACCAAGTTCTGTAGTTTGAAAGACAATCTTCGTCGCCAGCTCAATAAATTAAATTGGATTAAATAAAAATAAAATAAAACTCCAATCAATTCAACTCAAAAAGTTTAAATTAAATTGGATCAAATCATCATATTGAGCCACTCATTTTTGAATTTCAATCTCTTTCATATATTCATATTTTTTATGAATAATAATAATATACAAATAAATAAAATTAATGAAAAAAAGATTGAAATTACTAAAAGATAAATAATTTTAGTATTAATATATTTTATTATATAATACTATAAGAATAATTCAAATCGGGTTATTAAACTCGTTATTTGGTCAAAAATTAATAATTGAATAAGATCGAATCAGATTTGATGGGATAATATAAAATCTGATTCAATTCAATTAAAATTTATCAGGTCAAATTAGCTAAACTGAATTGATCGGGTCGGATCAACGTCACTCCTATTTTTAATTTGGTAGAAATATCGACATTATTTATATATTGAAAATCATCATTATATGCAGTTAAAAAAAATTGTTGACCTGGCTCGATGCCATTTTCTGTAAGGACAGTGAAAAAGGAAACGTTTTCCGTGAAATAAAATGTTAACAGCGTACTCACTCTATTCGTAGTAAAAAAAAGTACTAGTTGTGATCGAAGTAGTCCACTCAAGTCTAATAACATCAAATCCCTGAAAAATAAAATTAAGACAAGATTTTGAGTAAATGATAGCAAAACTTTACCAATATAACATTTATTAAAATAAGTTATAAGTTCACTAAAAAGTAGATAAAAAATGGGAGTTAAAAATTAGAATTAAAAGAATGAGGTTCCAATAATATGCTTATTCGACTTGTTGAGATGCTAAGTGTTTAGCTCATAAAATAAAATATCATATACCGATTGATAGTTTTTTGTGTGTCATTAACATATAGTAATGGTAAAAGTCTGAAAAGATTATTGCCTCATCCATTAAACTCGATTAAGATTCACATGAAATTTAATAACCTCTCAGGTAAAATATTTGTAAGAAATGTAAATTGAAGAATGAAGGAAGAAGAGGCAGACTGCATCAATTAGCACATAATAGTGTATACTGTAGGTCATAAACACTTCGAAACCTCATTAGATTAAAGGATAAGAGGTAGAATAAGAGATGATTTTATTTTATTTCATCAAATAGTCATTAAATTGACATGAGTAGATTTGATATTGAAAAATTAATATTTCAAAAAATGACTTTTTGAAAATAAGCTATTTCGGTGCAATAGCTTATCCTTTTTACCGCGAATAGAATAATTACATTTATTTTATTTTATTTTATTTTATCCTTCAACCAAAACCACATAATATGCACTCAATTAAACATCATAAACTTGTAACGAACAACATGGATTGAATTTTATAGCTAATAATATATTATTCCTCAAAGCTAGGAGCTTATAATTCATTATTCACTGTGTTATAGCCAAACGTGATAATGTAGTGGGTCGTGAAAATTTTTATTTAAATAACTGATAATTTACATGGATTATCTCATATCAAACGATCATTTAATTTCAAAGAGCACCGCTCTAAGCAGATCTAGGTGATGGATGATGATAGGTTGATCTTAATCCACAACATATGTCATTTAGACGCTCGTGATAAAATCGGAATAAAATCAAATTAAATTGAATTATGTTAAACAATTAAAAACTTAATAATATAACTTATAAGTATCCAGAACACCAAAAAATCTTAACATTCTCTTATTCTCTTTTCATTTAAGATGGAGAACTAAAAAATATAACACTCTTTCCTATTTTTTTTTCAACGAGTGTATTTTGGGATCATAATTATTTGTTTATGATAATCACAATATTGAATTTATACCAATTTTAAAAAAATTAATGCAGAATTTCATCTCTGCACATATAATTAACCCGTGTCATACTTATTTTAATCCAAAAGAATATATTTGATCAACTTTATTTTAGATCTTAATTTATTTGACTATTTTTGCATCAAAACTATCAAGATATATGACTGCTTCTAAAATTGTATATGTAAACTACTCACAATATATATATATATAATCTTTAGGTTCAATCCGTGACAACAAAATTGGGTGATTAATCTCCACCTATTAACAACTTTTACATGCAACCAGAATTCCGTTTCTCTATGGAACAATCAAATTGAACAAAATAAAAATAGAGGTCGTGCTAGACAAGCCAACATCGCCTTGGCCCGCCTCCATGCCATGGCCACCCAAATGAAAATTTGACACGGTACGGCTTGGGCACGACCCTCCCGCTCAGGTAAGGTATTTTTTAAATTTTTTATATCCTAAAATATATATTTTATGGCATGAACATGGTCTGTTAGACGATTGGTCAAATATGATTTGACTAATACGGGCACGAAAATGAGCACGGACGAAAGTCTATATTCTAGAAGCATTTCGTATAAGAGAACATCTAAAAATAGTTATTATATTGAAAGTTCACACTAAATACAAAATCAGAAACAAACATATATTCTTTCATTCACAGGATATATTTTTTTTGCAATAAGGAGAATTGGTTTTCCCCAATGGAAATGAGCTTACTAAGTCATGGCAAAACATTGAACAATATTTATTACATAACTTATGTGTAACACCTCCAAACTCACACCTTGTCACATGATAAAATATGAACTTTGAGACGCTACGACGATACAATCATTTGACCAAATCTTTAATTATGTTGACCAGTCAATAACAATAACATAAATTCGGAAGACTTAAATCAATTAAAAATAAAATCCAATAAAGTAAATGCGAAAGTCTGAATAATATAATTAGTGTCATAAATTTGATGACTCTAGGGATGACACTAAGATTTTGTCATGTGCATAGCATCAGCATCATCACGAGCAATTTGTAGTCACCATCATCATTATCCACTGTATAATTAGTACCTGCAGGATCATGCAGGAAAAATAATATTTCATGACCAATTACACCCAGTGTATAAGGCACAAGTAGATATAGAATCATAACGATAATAATGATGACAATAAACTCGATACCGATATAAATCAGTAGGTGGTGATATGTGAGTCAATAATGTAAATAAGTGGCTTCAAGACAATACAATATGATAATATAACTTTGAGAATTATTCTAGTGTGAGACAATATTAATTTGCATGACGATTTGAGAGGTGATCCAATCCGATATATTCTCTTCCATAATAAGACTATTCTTTGAAGAACGATCTGATGAGCCCAACTGGTAAGGGGCAACTTTCAAGAAATAATGAGAAGAGATTCGATAAATGAAAGGATAATAAGAAAATAATGACAAGACTGATCAGTTCGGTAAAATAGAAATATGATATAATACTAATAAGATGTGCCCATATGGTGTAAATCATAGGGTGATAAATCAATTTTGATATAAGGTCCAATGACATTCCAATAATATAATATTTTTTGAAACAATAAGGTCAATCAGAAAGGAAATGAATTCAAAGACCAGTTGTACAATAATTGAAATCAATCAGGTACGGCCAAGTAATGAAGAATAAACTTTCAAAGGCCAATAAGAATAATATAACTCTGATGCGAAGTGTGGAGTAAGGTAGATGATGACTACAGGTTATGGGGTTAACCAGGATCGATCTTCTATATAGAATGTTCTTCACTTCAAATTTTACTATTTATGAACCTATGCACACTCCTATCACCGCAAGTATACGGCAATCGATGAGTACTTTAGGTGTCGATCCACTAGGACACTTTGCTTTCACGCTTCTATTCCTACCCTTCCTCAGCCAAGCTTTCACGGTTAGGGGGCTTGACACTAAAGGTTCAAGCCCTAACCGGAGTAGGTATGGGGTAATTGACAGAGGTAATAATTTTTATTTGTTTTTATAATAAAGAAAGCGGAATTAAAAGGGATAATTTCTAATGATAAGAGGACACCAGGACCCTGGGTTTACCTCTGAATCACATTCATCTACTCTTTGTCGTAAAATCATATAATGTCGTCCAGGCCTTTACATTACGGATCAGAGCAGTCCCGCTCTCGCGGTGACTGCTATACCTTTTCACCTTCCCACCCTTGCGGGCAAGGTTCAAGGCTTGACCAAATATAATCTAGCCATGGTCACGCTCTTCCCTTCGGAAGAGAGATCACCATCTTAAATCCCGATAAAATAAATAGGTCTTGACACCCAAGTTCGAGAGGGATACTGGCTCCACCTGGTATTGACCTCCTTTCCGAGGGGGATCTAGCGGTTCAGTCGGAGAGTTTCTCAGGTTGGAGCATTACCCCATAGGGGTAACCGGATCAGTAAGCCCCCACACCTGGTGGCGCATGCTTACGGGGTCCAATCAAGAGAATGCTTTCTGAGTAACCTATCAAGCCTCGTTAGAGGTCAAGGCAACTCAGTTAGCCTTTCCAACCAAGTCCGTAAATCGAACTCAAGACAAAGTTATTCGCTCCGGGTCAACCTCCAGAGGTAGGGGCAAACTCTCACCTATCCCCTAACCAAAGGAAATCGACATAGATTAAGGTTTCCCCAAATACTTCATCACTAACCTTACGGCTCATCGTGTGAAGGCGGCATCATAAAACCCCTTATGGGCGGCGTGCACTTGGGTCAGAAACCAGGCGATTAACAACAAAACATAAATCAAAAGCTCATCATTACGATTTAATACGCGAGATCAAGTGGACGATTAAGAAGATAAAGTTCAGTGCATTTCAGAGTAGATAAAAGTAAAACAGAGTTACCCCAGGATCCCGGCAATGGAGATTAGCCGGACATCCTGGGCACAAAAGTTACACAAACGTAGTTTAACATAGCCAACATAGTGTTCGATAAAAAGCTAACTGCGAAAATAAGTTTTTAGTCCAAGCCGTGCGTCCTCCCCCCCGAATGATCGTCCTTCTTCCCTTTTTATCCCCCCGGTCGCTTCCATCAGAACATCCATTTTGCGCTCCCAAAAAGTCAGGGAGTCAGAGAATCTTCAAAATTAGGCAAGTCCAGAAATCTCGGAGTCTTAGAGTTAACTCTGCAAAATCCCCCTCCTTCGACTGCATCAATAGAAAATGGAAAGAATTTCAAATTTCAGCTATTCAGGCAATTATATATGAAGAACCTTCTTAAGTTAGCTCATATTCCCAAGAATCAATAATGATGATACCGATTATTCAGAAAATGGAAAATGGAAACAAATCAGTACATATTGTTTGCAAAAGAGGTTATTGGGGTAAGCTTTTTGGGAACGAGATCAACTTAAATAAGTATACCTTTTTCTGTCATCAAACTCAATAAAATATTTTGAACGATATGATGAAATGATAATGAACTATATTCCAAAAGTCAACGATAACTTCATTTTACATCCGATCTAATAAGGCCAACCAATAATGATATAGCTCTGAGAACATACTTTGAACAATATGGCCAAACGATAAGGAATCATATTTCAAAAGTCAACAGTGCTTTCACCTTACATCCGATCCAATCCGATAAGGCCAATCAATAGGGAGTAACACTCCAAGGCCACAATATTCTTTCTTTTCTTTTTCGATAAAGACAATAAGAAGCACTTTGAACAATGGAGACAATATGGAGCACTTGTATACTAGAGAAAATATGAAGCACTTGCATCATTGTTCGATATAATCAAAGGTCTTTCGATACAATATGATGGAGGATATAAATCATATATGATATACTATCTCTATTATCTTTTCTCAAATTTGTGGGTAGCTCATTTTACATATATTTCTAATTTCACAAGAATACAATAGTCTAGATGATATATAAGTGTTTATGTTAGACTTATCCCATTAGTGACTTTATTGGTGCCTTTATGTTCATTCGGTACAGAGCTCATAAAGCATGAAGTCAACGGTACAAAGCTCATACGATTCGATACGATCCTAGGTTGCCATGATAATAATCAATAGGGTCAACAGAGGTACCAGCCGTGACAAAAAAATGCCCAATATGTGGGGAGGATACTTGAGTATCCTCTTTGTTACAGGGAGGGAAGTTCTCCAGATAACAGAAAAAAATGGGGAAGTTGTAGCTAGACCACCGGCCCCTAAGGGTATGAAACAATAAATAACGGTAGCTCCCAATGGTACATATGACAACCATAAATTTTAGTCTTGTTACCCTTACGCGATATCTAGTAGATGTCCTTAACGTAGAATCACATTATATAAATATATTTAAGGATCATCTATAACTACAATGTTAGGTAAGTCACGAGCCGTGACTGTTGTTTCATGGCCGTGATATCAAGTATCACAGGCCGTGACACGACGTCACGCCCTGTGCAGGAACAGGGTCACTTTTTACTTCATCAGTCATGAGTTGTGACTCAAGAATTACGTCCGTGACTGGGAGTTAGTTATGCTCGTCATGGTCCGTGATGTGGGTATCACGGCCTTGGGGATCTCTCGCTCGCAGGTGATTACGGGTCATGATATGGCATCACGGGTCGTAAGTCACCTGTACGACAGTCACGATTGTGTAGGGTTCGATTGCGACCCCAACGCTTTCGATACGCATACTAGTCACGGGTCGTGACTAGGGTGTCACGATCGTGACCGTAGCGTTACGGGTCGTGACCATGGTGTCACGACCGTGAGATCGGTCATCACGACCGCAACTTTGATATCACGGTCGGATGTCGAACGCGATCCTCGATCTGGACACATCATCACGGGTCGTGACCTGGGTGTCACGACCGTGAGACGGTCATCATGAGTCGTGACATGAGTGTCACGACTGTGAGGTAATCTTCATGGGTCGTTACCTTGGCATCACGGTCGTAACGGTACAAAAGAATTCTTCCGAGTCGTCCAATTTCTCCTATCTTATTACATATGATAATATGAGAACTAGAAGAATACAATTCTTTGTTAAAAAGAAGACATGAATCTAGGTTTTGAGAGATTATAATCTCAATTCAAAATAGAGTCAAAGTCGTGATCAATGCTAACATACTATTATAAATTTTTGAGTAATCATAAGGGAACGATCATAAAAGCACGATCATAATCATGAGGGAAATATTTAGATGATTATGAATAATATTTAGAACTCTAGGACATGATCAATAATATGAAACTTATATCTACTAGTGATTTGTCATAATATATACCTATTAGCCCATACATTGTCCCGGTCTTCGTCAAGCATTCTTATCATCCCTCTGCAAATTATTTTTCTCCTACAATTTCTCCCGATTAGGAAATGATTAACCATCAAAAGATGAGAAAGCTTCAGTCTTACCTTGATATCCTTTACGTAAGGGGCACAAAGAGAATAAGACTAGGGCCAGATAGGGAAAAAGAGAGAACAAAGTTTTTGAGAGGGCATATTTATAACTTAAGAGTACAGATTTATTGGGAAAATCTGAATTTGTTTCAGATTTAAATTTAAGTTTCGAATTTTAAATTATGTCTTCTTCTTTTTAGTTTAGAAAATATCTTTTAAGAAAATAAGATTTGAGAAGATAAAATCTTTGATCTCCTAATCATAAAAATATCTTTGAAGGAAATAAATATGAGGAAATATAATCTGAATCAAATTTAAAGATAAATTTGAGAATGAAATTTGAGTAGTTATATTATTTTTAATCACAAAACTTCTGACCACTTGTAACAGTTAAAAGGCAAACTGCGATCTAAGGAACACGTACCAGAATGTAGGGGAAAATGTGGTGAAGTGAGCAATTGAAACTATAGCAGAGGGCGACCTTTTCGTGCAGCCTGCAGGAATTTTCAATGAGACCCCACTGGTCTTGGAACAGCAGTGGCCCATGATGTGAGCCTGTCCAAACCAAGGATCTGAAATACATAACTGACGAAGTAAGGCCCAGAGAAAAGTTCACAATGTGCAAATGAAATGAAATCTTTGTCACAGATTCTATTTGAAAATCAATCCTTGTCGGATGGGCTAAAAGTTAGTTATGAATGTTAGTGCATCTAGATTTCTTTTTCTGAAAGGAAGTAGCTAACTACTGTTGATCAATCATATATTTGATTGCAACATTGCCATTGTGAACTTTCAAATGAATTTCTGATATACAATTGCAAGAAGGAAAGTCTCAAACGAAAACCATACTTCATTACCATTGTATTATCTAGAAATTTGTGCCCAGAATCACCAACAACAACCACCGTTTTGCTCCCAACAATACCGGCTGCACGCTATGAGATGAATTATTTAACTTTGGGTTGCAATTAATGGAATATAATATTATTTAGAATGATGATATTTTACGGAATACGATTTTACGGAATTACATTCTTAGAAACATAACATTAGCATATTTGGTTCCATGCATGTTGGAATCAATTTATAATAAATTTGATTTTATAATTTATATGAAAAAGTGATATATTATATAGAGAGAAAGTGAAATATTAGGGGATAAGAAAATGAAAAAAATAAAAAGAGAGAAAGTTATGATATTAAAGGAAAACTAAGTAAATTATTATAACAAAAGAGAAAGTAAGTATATTAAAAATGAGAAAATTTTGGAGGAGGGAAAATTTATGAAGTTATATTATAGGAGAGAAAAAAGAGATATTAGAGAGAAGAGAAAGTGAGATAGTATAGGAGAGAGAAAATGATAAAATTGGAGGAAAGAGAAAGTTATGATATTAGATTATATGATAAAAAATTAGATATTATAAGAGCGAGAAAGTAAGATATTATATGAAAGAGAAAATGAAATATTATAGGAGAGAGAAAGTGAGATATTACATAAGAAAGAAAATAAGAAAAATGGAGTAGAGAGGAAGTGAAATATTACAATATAGGAAAAAATGAAAAAAAAATTGAAGGAGAGAGAAAGGTTACGAGATTAGATTATAGGAGAGAGAAAGTGAACTATTATATGAAAGAGAAAGTTAGATATTACACATGAGAGAAATTAAAAAATATAGAGTAGAGAGTAAGTAAAATATTATACGAGAGAGAAAGTGTGATATTATAAAAGAGATAAAAAATAAGAAAATTAGAGGAGAGAGAAAATTATGAGATTAGATAATAGGAGAGAAAGTGACATTATAGGAGAGAGAAAATAATATATTACATAAAAGAGAAAAATGAAAAAAAAATGAAGGAGAGAGAAAGTAAAATATTACAAGAGAGAGTGAGAAATTGTAAAAGAGATAAAAAATAAGAAAATAGGATGAGAGAGAAAATTATGAGATTAAATAATAGGAGAGAGAAATTAACTATTGCAGGAGAAAGGGAAAAATGGAAGAGGGAGAAACTGAAATATTATAGGAGAGAGAAAATAGAATATTATAAAAGAGGAAAAAATAAAAAAAAAAATAGAGGAGAGAGAAGTTATGAGATTATATTATAAGAGAGAGAAAGTAAGCTATTATAGGAAGAGAAAATTAAATAGTATATGAGAGAGAAAATGATAAGGTCGAACAAAAAAAACTAAAGAAAAAAATTATAATAATAAGGGTTATTTTTATTTATCCCCTCGAATTATCGCGAAATTTTATATCTACCCTTAAATTATAAAATCGCAGAGATAGATATAAACGTTTTTCGATTGACCAATTTTATCCATCAATCAAAATTTTTATTCTTAAACATTATTTTTATTTATTAAATTACTATTTTATCCTCATACTAAAAAATACTCTCTCCTCTCCTCTCTCTTTCTCTCTCACTCCTCACACGCACACATCTCGCAATGCAACTTATCAAGCTGCTTGGTAGGATGAATGGGACTCCAATGCATGCAAGGAGTCTCCAAGCTGAACATTCTCCTATGCAAAGTAAAAGAATATAAATTACCAATCCATGCTTCAAGGGAATAAAAAACAAAAAAAAATAACCAACCACAACCACAAGATAAACAATTTCTCAGAATTTCTGCACATGCAAAAAAAAACTTTCATGCCACTCAAAACAAATTAAGAGAAAAATAATTCAATAGTGCGTCTTAATCTCATTGTCCCATGTAAACCCACCCTACTTTCTCATGCATTTAATTTATTATTGCCCAATCAAACCCCCTATTATGTAACGCCCCCAACTGCGCACCCCACCACATGTTAGAATACACATCCGAAGATGCTACCAACTTACGTCTTTGACTTACTTTGACCAATCCATTAGTCAACACTATGTCAATGTGAAAATCAATACTTAACTCCAATCAGGACCTATGCCATGTACAAGTCACCTCATTACAAATGTCATCACATTGTCGATGCGCCATCACCATATAGTTAGACCTACTTGTCTGCAAAATTGAATTTCGTAAGGAAGATGAAACCCCCATGAGTTTTGACACTCAGTATGTAAATATTATAAATAAGATGCTCAATATGTTAAAGAGATATTATTAACAATAGACTTTAACAATTCCATAACAACGCCAATATGACTAGGTAGACTATGGGGTCTCTCTCTGACCCAAGTCGATCTCCGTAAAAATACAATAGTTCCTGAAGGAACACAATAATTTCCTAAAAGAGGAACACAATTCAATTAATAATAGTCCTGAAGGAACGAAATAATAATACTCGTGAGGCATCCGCTTCAAGCGAAAATTCAATAATAATCATTAACAAATTTGTATCCTAACATGAATTTAACTGAGTTATCATTTAGGGACTCCTAAACCTACACCAATCAGCAAATCATTTCAATCAATCAATACAATTAAATCATATAAAAATAAGAGTACAAAATAAATCTTTTATCCATTTCGGTGGACAAACATTACCTGTGTCATATGGTGACACGACCCACGTCATAAGGTAGCGTGTCCATTTTAGGGTTAGGATTTCATCTCAATTAACAAAATATTTGTTAGGAGGAACACGGTCCCCGTCGGAACCCAATGTGATCTGTGTCTTGACTTCTTCCAGCACGATGAAGGGAAACGGTCGACGTCATAGGCTGATGCGGCTTGAGTTCGCAGGACGCAGATTGTGTTAAGTGGAACACGGTCCGTGTTCCTAGGTGACATGTTCCATTCGGTTAACATTGTTCTCTTTGTTATTCCATGGGAAGAACACGACCCACGCTAGAATCTAACACGGTTCGTTCTTGTCGAGTTATTAAGTTGCACTAAGAAACAGTCAGCGTTAGGGCGACGCTGCCTGAGTTCATCGGACCCGGACTGTGTTGTGAAGGAACACAATCCATGTCCGCGGATTCAGCCATACTTATATTCAATAATTAATTCCAGGTCGAAACGTCGAGAGGGGAGATCATAAATCCAATAAACCTAATGTAAGCTTGAACAAATTATCCTTCAATTCCATATGGAGAATCCTAGTTATGATCCTAATTACATACCTTTCTTTGTAGCCAAATTACTTTCTTCTTCTTTGTCCTCAATCGGTCTCGATGCTCCTCCTCCATGATGAATCATCTCCTCCTCCATGTTGATCTGACCATATGAGAAGATAAGGGAGAGATAATTGTGAAATGCGATGATGGGTTGGATCTTATTTATAGTGTTGATAATGCCTTGAATTTGATATTAACCTAGTGGAAACTCATATGACCCTAGCGCATCACAGTCGCTCGAATAATTGGGGGGCGAAACCGCTCGTCTCATACGGGGGGGTCTCGTTGTTTGTATTGGGTGTCTATATATAAACTCCCAAGGGTTTGGATTATTCTGTATCTTGTATCATTATTTTTCCATATCAAAAAAAGAACTCTAGTTGTCGTCCGAGGATGTAGCCCAGTTAAGGATGAACCTCGTAAATCTATGTATCTTCTCTGCGTGTGATTTCTCTCTCTCTCTCGCCTATTTTCTCTAACATATAGTAGAGAGAATTCACTCCTAGATGGAGTTTGAGTGTGATTAGGACTTTAAAAAATGACTTTGTATGTGATTATAATTTCATAAGATAAATCTTTCATATGATTAGGAGTTCTTTAAATGTTAACTGTAAAGGACTAGAAATATTAAATTGATAAAAAAATATTACTATAATAATTTGACTTCAAATTTTAGTTATTTTTTCAATCCTAACCAAACTACGTGCATGTTTGGCTTAGCTGATAAAAGAATACCTGATAGACATTAATATTGATAAGCATTTTAAGTGTTGATACTTATTTTAAAATATAGGTAGTTACATATTTGGATAAAAGTGTTGATAATATTAGTAAGTAGTTGTAATATTTGTTAAAGTAAATATTGAGTAAGATACCCTTAAAATTATACGATAATAATATTAAAAAATATGAATAAAAGAGTAAATAGTTGGTTAAAAATTAATAAATCAACAACTTTGAAAATAAAGAGGGGGGAACCTTACTTATTTTTTTTAACTTATAAATTGTTACCATTACCTAATAACTTATAGGTAAATTTTTATATTTATCAAACGTGGAGATTTTCTTAGGACACTTTTAGTGTAGTGCGTGTAGCGCACCAGAAAGTAACGTCACTTTCGGTAAAATAAATTTAATCATTGCTCACTTGTACAGAAAGCGCCGTTACTTTCTGTACAAGTGTGCTACACATTTCTTTTTTCCTTTTTAAAATTTACTTATAAATAATTTTAACCAACTTATAAGTTAAGCCAAACAAACTTTATATCTTTCATTATCTTATATTAGTTTTTCTTTATTTTTTTTATTATTAACTGGAGTGTTACATATTAACACCACCAAAGAGTAATTTTCACTAAATATCCTTAAATGTTAGCTAATTTTCAAAACTATATATCCTCTAACTTAAATATGTAATGAAACTATCATCTATACTTATTATAGAGGACAGCCAGCTACCGTACAATACAACAATGTTGACTATACAAGCTATGTTATTTTTAGATATTAGAAATATCATCAGTTTGCACATCATTAAAATAATCCAAAAAATTAAACAAACTCTTAAATCTGTTTTTATCTTCCGTGAAGACTTGTAGACGGGATTCAGCAGGGATATTATTCTCTCAAAAATAATATTGTTAATGAGCTTAAAAAAATTCTAAATCATTTTACTCATTGTACTTATCATTTGTCAGACAATTTAGAATGTAAAATGAATTGCCTGATAGTCAGTGGAACAACTTGAAAAAAAAACATGAAGTTCAAATATCGCAAAGTTTTTACTCATAAGAAACATAATTGTCATATGTGTTTACAATCATTAAACATTCTCAAATTCAATCAATTAGACGTTATCATAAAAAACAATTTCATTAATGACAATACACTATTTAAAGCCATTAGACATTTATCAAAATGCGACAATATATTTTCACAATCGAGACAATGTCACAATAACTTAACCGACAACAAACATTGCTATAATTTTTTTTCACTCGCTATAAGTCATTTTTTAAATTATTCTATATTCCAAACTTTTTTTAAGATGTTGTATAATGTACTATATGTGTAAGTTTTTACATCAAAGATTAAGAGATAAGCTTTAATTTTAAAATCGATGGTGCGATAACTTGGTGACCGGCAGGTAAAGTAAAAACGATAGTTTCGTCGTTACAGAATAAAATTGGAAATGAGTTAAACGTTTGAGGGAATTAATTGAAAATTACTTTAATGCATTACCTCACTCATCATCATTCTTCACTTTTCAACAGTTGGCCTCATGAATGACAAAAAAACAAAAAAAGGCAGAGACATGACAGCGTAGAAGACTGCAAATTTACGAATGATATTAATTCCTATTTGGGGTCAAACTAAAATCATGTTTATGGTCGATTGATAGATGATCAAACCGATCGAAGTAGTCTACTCTTTTACTTGTAATGAAACTCTTTGATAACGACTTCATTTATTGTTCGTCTCTTATCTTATTATTTTAAATATGTGTGAATATTCCTTTCTCGCTTTTATTTTGTTATTGTATCTAGTAATTTTATATGCGTATGGTGATTTGCTCAAAAGATTACATTGATAACCTTACAAGTTATAAGAATGTACTTAATTCGTTGTGCACCAAAATGTCGAATTTTTTGCATTATACTTTCTTTAGTTTAACTTATAGTTTGCAAAAAAAAAAAAGAGTAGTTCAAATTTGTATTCCTTTTTTGTCGATTAATTAAGGATAGTCTCGAGTTAAAAGTCCTTCAACAATAGTGAAGATTTGAGTAGGAATGGCATAAGACTACAAATAATTTTTAATAATTATAAAATATTTTAATTATGTTGTTATGATTATTTTTTAATATCTAAATAAGGGTAAAAATATTTTCTTTTATAATTATTAAAAGATAATAGAATTTTAGATGAATATAATGGAACAACACTACAAGAAAATAGCGTTGCTTTCAAATGTCCAAAATATGCTCATTGCAGTTGAAAAAGTGGCAGAAATAAAGTTCGCGTCATGTTAAGGTAAAAAAGTTCTCTCTCAATTTGGTATGGAACTCCTCACTGCGATTAAAGACGATTATAAATCCATCGCAATTATTATTATAAATAAAAAAATTATATACAATTAAATAAAATTATTTTAAAATAAATTAAAAATGTCAACAAGTTTTACAAATTAAAATTTAAGCATCCTCATCATTTTTATTTATATCTTAAATGTCATGTCCCTTCGTCTGTTCATTATCTTTTCTATCATTTCTTTTATTTCGTTTTTTGTTAATGTCGAATTTGTTCTATATGTTATTGCATTTGTTCTTACATTTTTTGACACATTTCTATAATTTATTTTTGTGGCCATCGCAAATGACTGCCACAAATTGCAGCGGCTTCATTTTTCCTTCATAAATTTTGAGAGATTTTTGTCTGTCTCAAATATAAATTATAGTTGTTTAATTTTTCACCCCAAATCATGGTGAATATACTTCTCTTTCAAATTCTGTCTGAAATTAACAGGAATATTTGACAACAAAATTTCATTGCAAAATATTTTTAAAAATATCTAATCTAGCACATGTGAAAAGAAAAATATGAAAAAAAAAAGATATTATAGCCCTCACAATAAAAATGGCTCTTTTAGCCTTAGCCAACGAAAAGAAAGATTAGAAAACCTTCATCAAAATATCAGCCAATAGAACTACAATAAAGATGGAATTAAATGTTTTGTGGAACTAAACTAAACAGTAAACATAATTAAAGCCCTGGCTATAGGTAATACATATATCTCATTTGCTAAAAGATAAATAGATTATGCCACTTGCCAAAAAGAAAAATAGTAGAAACATATATATATATATATATATATATATATATATATATATGTATGTATATATATTTTTTTATTCTTTTTCCCCTTTTTTTTAATCAAAAACTCATACGACAGTAAGCCAAAATGCCTCAGTAACTGTTCATAACAACTCTTGAAGTGATATAACTACTTAGCCACATTACTTAATTATTCTCCATAGTATGTAAATATGCTCATAATAAAAAGATATCTAGAGCCATTTGCTCAGCTCATGATGGACGTTGTGCATGCTGCATGCCACATGAAAACTGCTCATAGCTGATCAGTCTACAGCCAGAGGGCACCTGCGTCCCGGAGCAGGGATGCCAAGTTGCCGCAGAGATGAAGAGCCATGACTCTGTCAGTTGAACCCACGAGGATGCCGCCGATGAAGACTGCCGGCACCGGCTGCCGGCGACCGAGAAGCTGCGCCAGCGCCCTCTCCATCTCCCTCCCTAGGGGCTCCTGATCCAGCTCGTGAACTGCCGGGTTGACCCCCAGGTCCAAGAATAGACTCTTAACACTGTGGCACATGCAGCAGGAACTCTTACTGAAGATGACCACAGCTCGCTGCGAGGCTAATGACATGACGCTCTCCATCTCAAACCCTAGATGTTGATTATAACTAGAACGTGAAATAATTTGCAGCAGATTTGTGTCGGAGGAATTGTCGAACAGATTAGTAATATGGCTCTCAATTGGAGGATTAATGGTGTGGAGTTGGTTGAATTGGACTTCAAGCTCTCGTCCAATGTTTATATAGGCACCAAAAGAAAGGTGTCGTGTCCATATTTATTTAATCTATTTGAATATGGCAAGTGCAACATATCTGAAAATAGATAGTTGTCCGCATACCTAAAAATCCCTGATCTTTTCACTGTTCAGAGATAAGCAACTTAATTCTGATCAGTAAATATCAGATTTAATTGAGCAGTTTAAGATGAAGGACCTAAAAATTCTTTCCTTTCTCTTTTCGGCGCAAGCTTAATATGCGAATGGATTTGGACTGATTAGTTACTTCATCTTCTTACAAAAGTGATCAAATAACACACTACTAAACCAATCATTAGTAATCCAAAAGTTTCCAGTTTAAGCCTACTGCCTACAAATGAGATGAGAGGTCTAACAGAAAAAAGAGAGGTTTCTTTTCAACAAAGTGCATAGATAGAGGAATCAAAAGATTTAGGAATATTTAATATACATGTACCTAACACAATCTAAATCTTCATATGATCAAAAAAAGGAAGCTTTTATTGCCGCCCTTGCATGATTGGCTGCTGGAAATCTGATCCATTATATTCTTTCCATATATAGTTCATGTCTCGGTATCTGGGGGCGGCATGCATGCAGTTTCAAGTTTCATTAATCCGCTTCTTATTGCATGCATGTCCTAGGCATTCTTCCAAAAACATGAAGGAAATAGGTATAGTAGTACTATTGTGTTAAAATATTTGAAAATAAAGGATCTATTTTACTTTTTGTGATGAATTTTTAATCATGAGAACTCAGATCCTCGTCATGCACTACGCACATTATATGAAAATAAGCTACAAATTTCTTGATCCCTAAAAGATCTGTCTAATTAATTGGATGTAAAGCTATTAAAGCTAAATTATTGATACTTTCAGACTTTGATTTTTTTGTGATGTCCAAATCATGACCATTTTAACGAAATGTAGAGTTTCTATTTAATGACTAACTATTTATTATATATAGCACATTAAATGTGTTCATTATCTAATACTTTAACATCATAAATTCCCTCTCTTTTATTAGTTATTAATTAATTTTTCATATAGTCACATCAGAAATAGTGTTATAGGACATGTGCAATGATGATTTAGATGCTGATTTACATATATAGATGGCTAAATATAATATGCTTTTAGATAACTACATATATGTAGATTTTGAGGATCATGGCTATGATTCGGTAGAAAAGGTAAGATTGAGTTAATACCAGATAAATCCAGATTTCTTTGAAACACCACTTGCTATCATGCGAGACTTTGCACTAATATATAAATGGACAAACTGATTATTTATTGATATTATATGAAGTCTAATTTCAATCATTAAATTTTAGATTTACGATTGTGATTCATGATTAAAGTTATTCATATATGAATATTTTATATATACAAGATGCAATTCTTTTACATGAATAGTTCTAACCATGAACCACAATCACATATATTAAGATTGGAATTAGGATTCACACTAGTTCACACATACATTTAATCCTATTTAAATTAACTTCTAAATCCTAGTGTTGCATTATTTTCCGTATCAAGAAATAAAAAAAAATCAACTTCTTCCTCAAAGAACTTATATTGGAGCATTTTAATTAATACTAGTATTATAATTAATATACTTAAATAGTATATATTGGAAAAATTAATACCTTTTTTATTACTAGCTTTAGAAATCATAGTAGAAACTTTTTTACTGACCAATTTTAACGTACTTTAGTTTTTTTATTATTCATATAACAAAATCTTATGGGCGATACTTTCCACGAACTTACCGATGGAACTAACTGGAAATTAAAATGCCATATATAAAATGATTCTTGGAACCTTTAATATTATATTTTCAGCAGCACGATTCTCTCAAGATTTATCTTTTTTTTTTCTCTCTAATCAGTCAACTTTCTCGAGCATGCACATATAATAATAATATCCAACTGCACGTCCAGATTCGTCGACTAGAAGAGGAAATTAGATCGACACTGATCTGTACGACATGCAGCTATGCATGACCATGACAAAGGTGCAAGACATGAGGAATCATGCCCCCTGTCAGCAGAATCATCATCCTCAATCACTTACAGAAGAAGTCTGAGTGAGTGAGAGAGAGAGAGAGGAGAGAGAGAGAGAAGAGAGAGAGAGAGAGAGCGCACTGCAAGTTGCGCTGTAGAACCTTGTAAATTTCACGAGGCTATATATGGATGGAGGGATCGTGCACCATGCAGTGTCACAGGCCCACCACTTCTCCAAAACCTGCCAACTTTATCACAGTCCTCTTATCCATCCTTGGAGCTGATTCCTCATGAAGAGTATCCAGTAAAGGCAGAGGAGGAGGAAAAAGGAAGTGAGGTAATGGTTGTGGAGGGAATATATATGCATGAACGAGGACCTTGTTGTCCTTGTCACTTGTAATCTTATCAACTTTGAATAATATTTGATTCCGGTGACTCGACATCATCTGCATATATATGCATGACGATCGATTCATGGATGCCTCTACTTTCACTGCTAATAATGTGATGCTGCAACTCGACGTCGCACGCCTTCCGGACTAGTCCAGATCATGGAAACTGAATAAAATATATTATCCATTACTCACGAGATGGAGACTTTTTTATTGTTTTTTTTATGTAGAAGCGCATAATAAATTTATTGTGACCCTAAAATCAAAATTGTTCTTAATTTTAATCGATAGAGTGATTTAATATCCATTGATTTACAGTCATCTTTTTTTCGTCCCAGAATAAAATATATGATGAATATAACAACATACATATATATAAAGCGCGTATTTTTGGATTTGGGGGACATTCGAATACTAATTTTATTTCAATAATGCTAAAAAAATAATTCAGTTTTAGGTTAATTTTGCAATATTTTTTTATGGTATTCAATCTACTCATGTTAAACAATATATAATATGTTTTGACTTTATAATTTGAATTTAATGAGTCAACAAATCGCAAAAAATATAAAACTAGAACTCTTTCATAAAATAAAAAAATTATAGTGTCTCAGACATACTTTGATAAAACTACTGCGATTTAATAGAAAATTAAAAGAGGGACATATAAACATATGACCATTATTCATGTGCAAGCAACATCCATTATGAACATTAATCGCCGTATGCGCCATCGACCAGCGAACCTGTGTAGATCCATTATTTGTAAAATCCAATATATGGTAGATAATTCTCATGTGCACTATAAAGCTCAATATGTAAAGCATAATATATATAATTATTATGATAAAATAAAGCATGAGGAGAAATATATGCCAAGGCAATATCATAAAATATAGCCATCATCAGTAATAAATTCTCAATAATCAATTTTCAGTCATTAATGTTATGCAATGTAACATCTATGTTTTTTTTTCATATGATACTATGCAATACTCTATTTTTTCTCCTATGCAATGCCTTATGGATCTAATTTTTGTATATGATGCTCTATTCTTTCTATGTAATGCCAATGAAATATTTAGTTCAAGTGGATTATTTCGTTATCTTTGACTTATCAGATTAACGACTTTGAAGGTGACTTTGAGGTGACTTTGGAATGACTTTGAATAAGGCTCCAACAAAATATCAATGGACATGCACAAATCATGACAGAGCTCCACAAGAGGGGAGGATGCTCGAGAATTCTTTTGTTACAAGGCGGGGAGAAGATCAAGCAACAAGAACTAACTATAAGTTATTTTACTAGTCCCCAACAATGCAATGATATCATTGCTCCCAACTATGCAATAAGTGACGACCTCTTCATTTATTTAGTGAATATGGTTTACCCTTATCTTTTTCATATATTAGTCCTTAACATAATAAGGAAAATGTACAATCATGAAGATATCATCATCAAGTCGACATGGGTTGTGTGTGGTATAAACACGGGTCGTGTCCAACATTGTCTTGTTTCTCAACAACCATGTCGAGTCATTTTATCAATGTGGGTTGTGTCAAGGCACAATACGAATCATATTTCATCCATGCATTAATAATAACAATAAACTCTATTTGACGTGAAATCGCATTGTGGGGACCAATCTGCAATGCAGACTATGTCCTAATTATTATCCAATTTAATAGATTAAAGTAATCCTAAACATGATTTGTATGTTAGGGTAACATGGATCGTTTTTGCTCAACCCTGTCCATGTTCCCGATCGATTTCATTCTAGGGTTTCCTTCAGTGGCGCGGTCCATGTTTGAGAAGGGCATGAGCTATGTTTTGTCTTTAGAATTCTCGTTTAATTAATCGGCGACACATTCTTTGCGTCAGGGTGACTTTGGTCTTGTCAGGGGTCGTAGGGTCATGTCTTACGAATGGCGTGGTGCTAGAGTTTCATCCTTACATACATGGCTTGTGTCCGAGGAGGATGCGATTTGCGTCCAACCGTCCAAACTAAGATTCTACTATTTTTCATGAATGAAACTTCAAGTTCAGTATAAAAATTATCATAGGATTATGTTTGAATAATATAATCATCTAAGAGGCTAAAAAAAGGAACAAAAACATAATTATAATAATGATCTACTCATATCTAAGGTAAAAGTCTAACATGCAATTATTTATCATAAGAGACATATCTAGAGGGATCCACCTATATACATGCTCTTTTCGCTAGGTCCTTTGATCTTCTCGTTCCAATAATCCTTCATCTTTGTTCCTTTGAATTTTGTGTTGTTGTTGATCTCCTTAATGTTCTCCTAATAGAGTTTTGGTATAAGTTTAAAGAGAGAAAATGAACCATGTGGGAGAGGGCCAAATTCTTATCTCTACACCTAGGGAGAGAAGAAGAGATGAGGGAGAAAATTCTAACAGCTAGAGGTCGAGGGAGGAATAATGAATTATGAGGATTTTACCGCCCTAAAAGTCTATTTATAAGAGTTTTCTAGGGTGTCATCCAAGTTTAAAATGATTAAAGCTCTTTTTATTTAAATTTGATTCAGAACTAAAACTAATAAAATTTATATTATTTTATTAAATCAGACTTTAAAAAGCTCATGAGCACAACACAATCCGTGTTCGGATTGAACACAGTCCGTGTTGGGTCTTGGACGCGGATTGATATTACAATTTGGGTTTAGGGGCATTCGAATACTAATTTTGTTTCGGATAATAATATTAAGAAAAGTTAATTCAGCATATTTTAGATGTTTAGTTTGATTTTGTAACATTTTCTTATGATATTCAATCTACTCATGTAAAAATTTAAAACATCTTTTAAAATTTTGATCTTAGATCGTCAGAATCGAATATGACAGTTTGGATCAACGGTAAGTAGCCTATTTTAAGGTGTGCTTGGATTTGAGAGAATTAAAAATAATAGAATTGGATTGGAGAGAATTAAAAATAATAGAAGGGAGGATAATAATTAATTCAATGATGATAAAAATTAAGGTTATTTCCATTTACCCCCCTCAAACTACCTCAAAATTTTAGATCTATCCCTAAATTATAAAACTAGACAAATGTAGGCCTAAACTTTTTCTGATTGCCTAGTTTAATCCATCAATCTAGTTTTCTATTTTTATATATTATTTTAATTTATTAAATTATTATTTTACCCTTCCTTAAAAATAATACTCTTCTCCTCTCTCCCCTCTTTCTCTCTATCACTCAATGCTCGCCTGCGCGGGCACAAATGAGTTTTTGCTCACCTGCGCGGGCACAGGCGAGTTTCCGCTTGCCTGCACGCGCTCAGGCGAATTGTCGACTGAGAGAGAGAGACTAGTGGGTGAGAGAGAGATCAGAGGGAGAGCCGAGAGAACGAGAAAGAGGAGATATATTGAGAGATGACGATGAGGGAGAGGAGAGAGAACGAGAGAGAGAGGAGAGATAGAGAGAGATCGAAGAGAAAGAGAGAGAGCAAGAGAGAGGAGAGGAAAAAACTAGGGAGAGTAAATTTTTTTTTTAAATTTAGATGTTAAAATAGTAATTTAATAAATTAAAATAATTTGAATAAATTCAATACCAGTTTGTTGGATGAAACTGTCAAAAAAAAGTTAGGACCAACTTTTCTCAATTTTATAGTTTAGGAGTATTGTCCAAAATTTCGCGATAATTCGAGAGATATGTCCGAACTTTCTATTATCATTTAATTAATTAAAAATTATGTACCTAAAGGTATATTAGGATGGAGGAGGGGTAAGGCAATGGGAGGAATAGAAATGGAGGGTAAAATTCTTCATCATTTCTTCAACCTCAATTTAAGAAAATTAATTTTTTTATTAGTTAGGAGAGAAAATAA
Source organism: Pontederia paniculata (assembly GCA_001647135.1). Classification (NCBI taxonomy): domain Eukaryota; kingdom Viridiplantae; phylum Streptophyta; class Magnoliopsida; order Commelinales; family Pontederiaceae; genus Pontederia; species Pontederia paniculata. The sequence continues at coordinate 66,184 of LTAE01000771.1, forward strand.
AATTAATTTTTATTTTTTATTTTCTCTTCCATTACCCTTGTTTCCTTTTAATTCAAACACAACATAAATCAAGATTGAATATAGAATAAAAAAATTTAACCTCCATTATCCCCCTCCCATTACCCTATCTTCCATTCCTCTATACAAAAGCATTCCATCTTACAGTGCGACCACAAAAACATAGTCCAAAAATATAATTACATGTGATGTTATATAATAATTTTGCATAGCACAAAAATTACTCTAACTTTTAGATAGAAAAATTACTCTAACATACATACATACATACATACATACATACATACATACATATATGTATATATATATATATATATATATATATATATATATATAGAGAGAGAGAGAGAGAGAGAGAGAGAGAGAGAGATCACACANAAAATTACTCTAACTTTTAGATAGAAAAATTACTCTAACATACATACATACATACATACATACATACATACATACATATATATATATATATATATATATATATATATATATATATATATAGAGAGAGAGAGAGAGAGAGAGAGAGAGAGAGAGAGATCACTAGGACATGTATTAACTTTTATTTTTTTTGTTTTAAATTATCTAGACTCCTAGTATGTTATTAGTTGCTAATAATTAGCTCTTACTTGTGGTGCTCTCTAATGCAGCTTTATGATGAAAAAAAACAATGGTATATGATTTATTCTACAATGCATAACCTTCAGTACATATATCTGGTCCTTTGTGGAACTGCTCTTCTGTTGACTCACGTGATTGTAGAAAAGTCTAGTTTTGATCATTTGATATTCTTAAAACATTAGTGCTAAGGAATCTATTGGAAGACATACATTAGTGTTGAGCTAATATAACTTAACACATATATGATAATATATTTTGATTATAACCAATGACACCTGTAACAATATGAAGGTTTTTTTTTAAAGAGAGGTTTAAATTAAGTTAGATCAAGATAATTTATATATATGATGTTTGCTAAATCCACAGAAGGATCATGAGACTAAAAATAGTGCAGGATGACCTTCCATAGTGAATAAAAAAATCCGCAGCTTTATTAGCTTCACATATACATATCTAAACTTCAAAAACTTCAATGATGTAGATTCTCCGTGGGCATTTAGTAGACCTTTTGTGTATATTGATTAGCAACAAAGATTTGGATTCACGATGAGTGTCCAAGTTGCTACATTCCATGTGTCCGCACCTGAATCCCCTTGCTTCCATCATAAGGGCAAAATACACATCATACCATGAGGCACCTACATCAATAAAAAAATATTAGAATCCTGAATGATATATCATGTGTCCCCACTCAAGATAGATCCAATGAAGGATCCATCTATAAGTTAATTGTAACACAGGTGATAGGGGAAGCCTCCCATTGGACCAAAAATTGACCGTTGGGTGATTATTAAATTTTCACATATATGATAATGTGAAGTTAAATTTGTGTTATATATTGGATAATACTATGGACTAACTAGTGCGTGTGCCAAGAGATAATTGTTTGCAGGATGAGACGAACAAAAAAGTACATCGGATTATTGGATCAAGGCAATCATAAACGGAGAATGGATACTTTATACATGTTAATGTGATTGTAACAATTTGAATTAAGAGTTCTAAACTATAATAGAGCATTGTTAAGACTTATAGACCATGTGATAAAGCCAATACCCAATGGACTATTCAAGTATCGAACAACATATAATATCTATTTAGAGTGCACCAACTAGACTTGAAGCTCGCGTCAGACTAGCGGCTCGGCTATGCACGACAATAGGGATCATGTTTGAGCTAGCCCTTTGGAGGGTTTATGTTATGACTGAGAAGTTAAGAAGAGAAGAAGAAGTCACAGAAGAGCAATAAATCACAGGGGGAGAAGAAGTTATAGAACAACAAATAACAGAAGAATAGCAAATCGCCGAAAAAGCATAGCAAAGCACGTCAAAGCAAAACACACAAGAGACGGAGCAAGCGCAAGAGACGGAGGAAGAAGTGAAGTCAAAAGCAACAGAAGAAAAGAGAAGACGACAAAGGCCAAAACATTTTGACGATTATTTGATGTAATAACAAGAGAGTCATGTTAGAGAGGGGTATAAATAGTAGAGAAGAGGAGGGAAGATGTATGAAAAATCTCGGAAAATAGTTACGAAAGAAGAAATAAAAATTGCTACATAGCTTTTGTCGAGCATATCCATCGCAGTGTTCCTTTCCTTCGTTCTCCGGTGATCTTCCAAGCAAGAGGTTCTCCATCGACGTCGAGCTCCTTCTCTAGCGATCTCCCAAGCAAGAGGTACTCCGGCGCATCTCGGCACATCCGCGTCCTTAGCTTCATTCCAGCTTCTCACTTTCGGATCTCCAGAGGACGGCGAACGATCGGCGGCCAAACCCTAAGACCTGCGCAAGCAAGAAGAAGAGTGAGAAACTGAGGAGAGAGAAACTACCAGCCGCTTTATATATTTTTTTGAGGGCGGAGGCGTCGAGGTTTCATCTCTAGGGGTGTTCAACGGATCGGGTCGACCCGTGAAACCGGCCACCCGAACCGACCCAAACTGAATTGGGTCGGTTCGGTTTCTTGTTCGGGTCGGACCCGACCCGACCCGATCAAGACCCGACCTTAGACGGGTCGGGTACGGGTTGGAAAATTTCAACCCGAATCAACCCGACTCGACCCGATGACCCGATTGTTTTTATTTTTTTTGAAATTAAATTAATTTTAATTTAATTTAAAGGTTAAATTTAATTTAAAATTTAAAATATATCATAATAAAATATTTTAAAAAGCTTTTTTATGTTGTAAAATGAATATTAGATATAATGATTCATACTAAATATTAAAAA
>LTAE01000772.1:0-32864 GCA_001647135.1 Pontederia paniculata
CGTTCGTCCTCAATTCGTTCTTGTGTTCGTCTACGACGATCCTTCTCCTCGCGTTGCTCTCCAACCTTGGTTTGCCTTCGTCTTCTTTCTCTGGGATCATTTCTTCCTTTAGCGAGAGAGAGGATGGGGAAATGAGAAACTAGGGCCGGCTGGAGTTATCATGAGGAGAAAATAAAAGTGTCCAGGTTCAATGAACCAAATCAGATATTCTGGGATTGCCTAATATTAGGGATTCCGGGCAATCAAATCTGGATTCTTATTTGAAATTGGTTATGAGGGCATTTATGGAATTTGGGAATTGGGGGATTAGAGAGAGAGAGAGAGAGAGAGAGAGGGAAAATAAGGCTTTTTCTTCTCTTGTGGGTAATTCAACTTTAAGTTAGCTTAAACTTTGTCTCTCTATATTAATTACGAATTAGATCTGATTAGAATAGTACCATTTAACTAATCTCAAATTTAATATTATATATTTAAGAAAATTCCTATTTTAATTAACTCAACACTGCCCATGTTGAGCATTTTATGCACAGGCGTTACACATCTTGTTCCTGATAACAAGTTTAAGAAAGCTATACCTATGAGCAAAATGAAGTGGCAGCAGGAATATGTTTATCATTTCATGGCCAACCGAAAAAAAACGTCAAAACAATTGAGTAAAACGATCATAAGGTATATAAAGATTTTATTAAATTTTGAAGACCATATATTTATCATTTGATAAACAGTCCTTTTGTATGATGGAAAAAGAAAAGACAGAAACAAGCATTTACTTGCATCAACATCAAAGGTATTGTGATTTACTTGCTTAGCTTTCCAATATTCTCTAGTTGATGCTTGAAATCAAAGTAAACATTTGTTTATGTTTCGAGGGCATCAGTTTTGCAACCTCATGAAAGGAAACAATGTTGTGATTATTATGATAATAATTGGACAGACATCCAAGTAAATGCCATGAGTCCGATGATAGGAGACCAGTATTCCTTGTAAAGGAACATATAGTTTAACTTAATGGAGACAATGTTAGATTTATAAATAAATTCTCTAAATTATATACTTAAAATTCTCGGCAAACAAGATAATGACATTATTTTTGGTCTTGCTTTAATTTTTATTTTGTTTTCATTATAAGTGTAAGAGAAAATAATTATAAACAAAACTAATGGGATAGTTTTTATAGAGTTTCTTTCCTTGGTTGAAAACAAATAAAAATGATTATGTTTGAAAAACTTAATAGTTTTATTACATATAGCCAGTTGATTGAATAAATATTAGTGAATAATGATTTGATTGCGCGACAAATTTAATAAAAAATATTTGATAAATATAATGATTGAACTAATAAAGACAATTACATTGTATACATGAAATATTTTGTTTTGTTATAACATAATAATCATCCCTTTAGTTGTTTTTTTATAATACTGATTTTTATTTAAACAATATTATTTATCATATAAATGAAAAATTAATCAATTTAAAAAAAATCATGTTTTATGATGATAAGAAAAAAATATTGTTTTGTTATAACATAATAATAACTAATTTAATTATTATTATTTATAATGTTAATGTATTTAATAAATGTTATTTTATCGTGTAAATGAAGGAAAATAATCAAATTAGATTAAAAATAAATAAAAAATCGTGTTTACAATGATAAGAAAATATAGGGATGTGAAATATTAAAAATAAAATATGCAATATGATGTATTAAAACATATTTTTTATTTAAAAATAAAAGAATATATTAGGAATAATATTTGATATCCAAACTTTAAAGTTTGTAAGGTGATAGGAATTAACATAATGTCGAAATACTAGTTTAAAAAAGTTTTAATTAACTCAACATTTTATCTGTCATTTTAATTGTTCAAATTTTAATATGCCAAATAGAGACACTCTTTGCGCAAGATGTTATTTTTTTAGAAAAAAAAACAATGTCATCAGGATTATTTAATTTAACTGCACCCTCACCAGGAAAATATCATAATATTACATGCGTCATTGCCGTATATCACGGTAACAAAATCATATCAAAATTTTAGGCTCTATAATTTGCATGAGCATTTTAAATATCGATATAACAAAACTTGCTCATAAGTAAATAAAATATTATTTCTTAACAAGTGATAATTATAAAAAAGAAGTTTTTTTGAATAACTTTGACTAATATCCGAATATGATAAATCAAATTTAATAAATATATATATAAAAAATATTCGAACTCAAAAAAAAATTAAGTGAGAAATCTTTTTAACTATATTTCAATCATTAAGAAAATTGATCTAACACAATGTAAAAAGAAGAATCATAAAGTTAGTTTTAAAAGATAATAAAAAAAACAATGTTTTGTTTAAAGTAAATTATTAAATTCTTATTGGACGTGATTTTGAATGAAAAAAAAAGAAAGTAGTGGCCAAAATGAATCTTGAAATATCCATCAAGCCACAATAACTCTTCGGCACTTATCTCAATACTTGCGTCTTTCTACCCTCGAGAGCCATTGGATGTCCTTGGCGGTCGCTCGCGGACCCCACAATTTCCTCCATTAAAAAAAAAGAACAGTAACGATTGTCGTAGCTTTATCGCGTGCCATAAAGCGTTCCCCGCTCCCAAACCGCCGACCCTACGTGTACGGTTAGGTCGGTGGACGCAAACAGAAGACAACAGACGTCTGCAAGTAGGAGTCTGCATAGATATCTCTCTGCGAGATGCTCCATCTGACGTTCTGAGTTCTCCCACGTTTCCAATTAGGGCAATCCTGCGGCAGCACGAGTCGATATGCAGACGGATGTCCGTGCGGAGACAAGCACGCGGGAGGCATCTCCGTTATTTAAGGGGTGAACTTTCCCCCGTTTCCCTAATCCACTTCTTCCTCTCCTTTTCTTTTTCCTCTTCACGCTATAAATTTTATATTCTTATTTTATGTTTCGTTTTTTATTTAAGGGCAGCAGCTCTATTTCTTGTTCCTCTCTCTCTCTCTCTCTCTCTCTCTCTCTCTCTCGCTCGGATTCCTCGGGGGCGATTTGCCGGACGATGTTGCAGCGATTCGTCGACCATGTTATCGCCGTCACCAAAGAGTCCGACCCTCCACTTTCTTTTTCCCCTTAATTCTTCTCCTTTTTCAGTTTTGTTCTTAGATTGCGTCTTCCGTCGGTCTGATTCCGTAGGCGTTTTGTTCGTTTAATTTCACGTTTTTATGCGTTTAGAATTTGCTTGATTTACTGGTTGAATTTTTTGAAATTGGCCGTCATTTATTGAGATGAAAGAATGCTCCTTTTTTTTGGGTTTCTGATCGATTGGGCCTGAATCCGACAAATTATGATGTCAAGTGTAATTTCTTTTGCATGAGAATTATATGTGCTTGTAGTGCAGCGACAAATTATTGACATGAAGGGTCTACAATTTGGAAGATATAATGGTTTGCGGATTCTGAATTATGAAAATTTCCAACTTTTAGTGCATGGGCTATGTCTTGTTTTTTCCTTTCTTTCTTGTGCCTCGAATTATGTTGGGATGATTGTTGGAGATTCTTATGTTTATTTGGTTTCAAAATATTCTCTTCATTCTCCTCAAGTTTATTCATGGAATGAGCTGTTTGTCTAAGTGGATGCACGCACAATTTTCTTTTTTTTATCCGGTCACATTTATGATTGTCCATCAGGAAATGGGCATTGGATGAAGAAAAAAACCATTGCATTCCCTATGTTTCTTGTTATAGTGAAGACGCCCTTGAGTAGAATTATAAGTAGGTGGTGCAGGCTCAGTCATAGCCTTAGTTTGCAGCAATGACCTTTTCTTATTGATGTGGTGTGTAGTAGTTGAACAATTCAATTCTATCATTCTTGGTTGCACTGAAACTTCCATTTTGAACCACTCTTTAGTCTAAAAAGATACTTGTGGTTTCGTGGTGGCCTTCCTTTCATTCTCGCTTTTGTTTTGAACTTGGATAGATAAACCTGTATTCAGTTGAATCCTATGCCATATGTATCTTGATTGGTTAATATTGCCACCTGATAATCTAATTTCTGCAGAGGTTATATGATTGGTATAAAAAGTTAGCTCTTAAATGCTTAGCTTGTGAAGAGACAAATCTCGTGGATATGGCACTTTTATTTATTATTGCTTCTGGCTGGTATTTACATTTGCTGCTTTGTTATGCAGATCAGTGAAGACGTTCACTTATGAGTCATTGAACAACATTGCAAGGCTGATTAATGGGGTGTCAGCACTTCTATTAACCCTATTGCCAGGGAAGACCAGCATTTTAGAAGGGATCCATGGTTGGGAGCTCAGACCAACTTTACGGGGGCCTCGTTTTCCTCGGTGGATGGAAAAGTAAGGCTCATGTTTGATTGCATAAGGAGAACTTTTAGTGGTTGCTTGACTTCTTAGATTGCCTTTGATTTTACAACTAGAGAAGTATATGGTCATCTTTGTGCTACTTTGTGACATTCAAGGTTCACTTGTGCACAAGAAGTATCAGATAATGTGGAGTTAGTCGACTAACTGTTTTGAAGCATGGAGTAGGAGTTGTTCAAGATATCCGTTCACTTAGGAAATTCTCTTTTTCGCTCACTGAACTGGTTTTTCTTTTAGCTCAATTGGTATAGTTTCCATCAAGCAAGCACTATTTGGAAATTTTAGAGTTTGCAGAGATAATGGATATGAAATTACTTGAGGACTAGACTTGTCAGCACTGACTTGTTTTTCTTATCTAACAGGCTAGGTGCAATCTTTCTATTGACTGGCCTCTTTAGTTATGTGGTATTCTAAGAGAGTTGATCAATTGCTTTTTTTGAGTGCATGAAATTATGCTTGGCTACTTATGTTTCATTTTGCCTTTTCCACCATCAGCCACTGAATCAACTTCTGTTTCTGTTTTCTGACAAAATAATGTGATCAGATATGAGTGTAATGTTATATCTGACAGGTGCTTGACTGTTTTCCGTAGGACCCTGCTATCTTATCATCTAACAAGGACCTTCTTGATTGTACAAAGAAGGTGCAAACAGGATGATTTGCATTGTGAATGTGTTATATTTTCGAATTGTGGATAAATATAAATAAACTACTTGACTTTCTAAGATGTTTTGTAGAGATTGGTTATGAATCACTGAAGATTTTATTTATATTTTCTCATAAATATGAATATAACTTGCCCATGGCCGTAATTTGTGAACAAGGCTCTGGAATGAGAATGTACTTCTCTATTATCCTATATTTTTAGCTTATATTTTTAAATAAAGAGAAATCTACTTGTGTAAAGTTTTCCCTTGTGCAAGGAGGAAGGGAATTGTTCTCTCCTCTCCCATGCCAATGCTGAGTAAATTATGTTAAATGTGTACACTTCTAGATCCACTATTGTTTCCCTCAAGTTAGATATGATTTTTAATGGAAGCAAGTTATAGCTGCACAAGTTTTTTTAAAATTATATTATCATAAATCTATGCTTGAATTTGCCACCTACTTTTCTGTAATCCCAAGGCATGTCATCATGGAACTTCAGAACTAAATGCACAAATTGGAATTTGATTTTGTTTGTTATCCTGAGCCATGGAGTTTTTTTTTTCCTTTAAGAATTTTGTTATTAATCGTTACTGTGGTTGAATCTTTACATCCTGTATTTCTTTTCTGTTGCAGTGGTGTTTCTTCATTTAACGAACTCATTCATGAGCTTTCGATGGATCCTGATACATTCTCAAGTGTAGACTCTATAAATGGTGAAGAAGATAATGAAGATAACATTTATCCTGCTTCCCCATTGTCTCAGACATCACGACTATCTCATATGAGCAGTTTCACTAGATATGATAGACGTCTATTACGTGTGATTAAATTTTTGCTTTCCTGGATCCTGTGGCCTACAGTATTTCTTGTTAGGCTGCCTCTTTTAATATATAAGTGTACAGGGTTCAGGAGAGATGGATCAGTCTCTTCTGGAAGATTAACAGGGCACGACTTTGTAAGCTCTCATCATGCAAAAAAGCCAACTCATGTAAAGGATCATGTTATTCAGCGTACAACTGATAGAAGACGGGGAGTTATTGAGGTATTACTGGGGCTGTATGAGGCTACATTGTGTTGGATGCTAGCTTTTGGTTATGCAGTTGTGCCTTTTCTGCTCATTTGTGAATAATTTATCCTCTTATTCGTGATATAATGGCTCAGGATCTACATCTAGCAATGGAGATGTTTATTGAGTCAGTTTTTGAGACTGTACACAAGGCTGCACATTTTCTCCTCTCACCTTCTCAAGTACACAGAAAAGTTGCTGGATGGTTTTCATTGAATGGAAATGCTGATATAGGTATTGATGGAGATGACTTTGACATGCCTGTGCCAACAGCCACCCTTGGTGATAACGATCCTACACCAACTGAGAGGCGTAATACACTCCACCATTCTCTGAACACAGATGCCAGGACATGTCAAGATGTGATCAGTGAACTGGGGTAGAAATCCTAGTACTTTATTCATTACTTTTCTGTAACGATAGTCTTTTGGGAAAATAATTTGAAAATATCGTCCATGCTTTAGGGACAGAAACGTTTGACAACATGAAGGATGGAAATCCACTAAGATTTCCCTCCCAAAAGATATCCACGAGACCAAGGCCTTTCAAGGAAAGATGTTGGAAATAAATTCAATAAAACAACAAACTTTTGTTTTCACGAAAGAAACTTATCTGAGAGTTATTGCATAGTTGGTATATGTCAATCTTGCTGATTATACTTTTACCAACTGTAATTTTGGGTCTAATGAAATTGGTTTCTTTCGATGTATGGAATTTGAACTAAGAATCATCTAATTGGTTGTAACGCATAATGATTCAGAATATTTTGAGGAATGAGTTTCCTACACCTTGCATTAGTTAACATTTTCTTCTTGGCCTTAGTTTGACCAATAAATCGTAAGCTTTCCTATTGCTCTGTCTTATTCTGTTAATTGTGACTTGAATATTCTTCAGTTTGTTTGCTTTTTGGTATTGGATTGTAAGCTTCTTCCGATAAGTCTAGTTTGTGTAGAACACTCTTATTATCCATCTTGAACTAGTTTTCTGTTATGTTTTTTCACTGCTAATGATAGAAACTTCCTTTATTCTGTTTAGGTATCCATATGAGGCTGTTCGCGTGGTCACATCTGATGGATATGTGCTACTGTTGGAACGTATCCCAAGGTGAAATGTCAAATTTGACATGCAACTCAGTGTTTCCCATTTTCAAATATTCGTCTCCTGATCTATCAGTATCTGGATGTCTTTCTACAGGCGTGATTCAAGAAAAGTCGTCTATCTGCAACATGGAATATTGGACTCATCCATGGGGTAAGTTACCATTCATAAAATTTCTCGGTGAGTGAATGGATGTATATGCAAATATACTATCATGACATATATGTAGAAAGAGCGGTGTTAACTCTATATCCCGATTTACATTCATAATTTCTTCTACCTCTGCACCATCTAATGGGACCCACTCATTTGCCTGACGAAATAATCTCTCTTAACCTTTTCTTAAATGCTGTTTCTTCTTGATATTGCATGCTGTTTCTGTTTAATCAGGTTATCTAACTTATACGCTGTCTTCTGTTAAAACAGACATTGCTGCCTGATTCTTTAGATTTATCCTTAGAACATGATTTATCTAAAATGTGGCTTCCATATTTCTGTAATCATCGTAAAATGAGCACAACTGTATTTGTTAAATCTAGTTCTTGTTCACATAAAAAATTCTAATTTTTCTAAAAAACATTGTTAGACATGTGTTACAAAAGACCATGAGAGATACCAAAGATGACACATTATATTATGTGAGGTTTTTTCTGTCTCATATTTGATTAATCTACAATCGTCATCTTGCAAGTAAAATAATTGTTCTGAACTTCAGTTGTCTTCCAGAAACTTAGCGTTTGATGTACTAATTATAGAACTTGAATATATGATATCTTATGAGAAATTTCTACTTTCTGCCACCTAAGTTAAGAAAACACATTGCCTCCTGAAAGTATCATTATGGTTATTGATTTTCTGCCATCCAAGGATATCAAAATTGTTCTTGATCTGAAATGTATTCCAGATCTGTCTTTTATCATCAAAACCAACTTAACTGTTAGGTTGGGAATGGACCTTCATTTTATCCAAATATATAATTTTTTTAGCAATATCCTACTTTTCTGTACTTGAATCCAGTGATTTACAAGTTTTTTTAAATGATATGTTATACTGGAATCAGTTCAATTTCTGATAATCAATTCATGACGGAGAACATGATCTGGAATTTCCATTTCTTTGTTGAGACGAACAATGATTATTAGCTTCTGTTACATTTACCAGTTGGGTGTCCAATGGTGTCGTGGGTTCTCCAGCATTTGCAGCCTTTGATCAAGGTTGGTCAGTTTGTTTGTCTTATTTATTTAATAACATAAAGATATATCTGCTAGTAGGGCATTGATGTGAAAAGTTAACAAATCCAATTTATCTATTCTCATGAACTTATTTGCAGGTTATGATGTTTTTCTGGGAAACTTGCGCGGATTGGTTTCAAGGGAGCATGTAAACAGGAATATTTCTTCACGCAAGTAAGTTCTTGAAGTGTCATGAATGAACTTGATCATAGGTTTCTGTATTTTGAACTTGATAGTAGGTTTCTGTTTTCCGCATGAGCTTAATTTGCCAACCTTCTTTGGAGCATGTTGCCATTTGAAAGCCCAAGGTTTCTTGTGCTCTGAGCATACTGGCATTTGAGCAGTTAGATTAGATCAACATAAAAATAGATTTAATGGATGTTTCCCTACTTTTTCCTTTAGGGGTTACGAGGTTCATTCGAATATGAAATCGAATCTTGGAAATACAGCATACCACTTTTTTTTAACTGCGCAAGGCTTTGAGGCATTTCGAAGATACCAGAATTTTTGGAATATTATCTTTCTGTATAGCATGAAGTGTGAATCATAGGGTTTAACAGTGTGTTTGTTATAACTAAAAATGCATAATGTCAAGAAATGGAAACACTTCACTTACTATTTACTCGTAGTTTTGCTACAATTACCTTACGGATTTGGATTAGTACTATTCTTAATAGGATTATAGTGTTTGTTGCCATAGAAGATTTGTGGAATCAATATATGAAAGATTCAACAACTACTGCTGAGCAGGAAATCAGAAGAGTAATGTATAGCTTGCTCATTATGAAAAATAGCTCATTATAGTTTGTCTTGTCAGCCAATATTATGTATGTCACTTTGATATGAATATGCTGCTATGGGCTTACATTAACTTTGAGGGCTTGCCTGCTGCATATTTCTGCATATGTGAGCCGATCATCTATGCATTTCTTATAGAACCACCTAGATTGTGCATGATTAGATGAAATGATCAGGAATCCACATATCAATTAGTACTGGTAACTTTCTCATGATTTATCGTGATGCAGATATTGGAGATATTCTATCAATGAGCATGGGACGAAAGACGTACCTGCGATGATAGAGAAGATACATGAGATAAAAACTTCAGAACTCGAAAAACCCCAATCTGATGTGCCAGAAAGCAACGATCAGCCATACAAGCTGTGTTCTGTTTGCCACAGCCTGGGTGGAGCAGTCATGCTGATGTATCTCATAACGTCCAGGATTAATGCAAAACCTCACAGGTTATCCAGGCTGATTTTGTTGTCTCCTGCAGGTTTCCATGGAGACTCTTCGATAGCATTTACCTTGGTCGAAAAACTTCTGCTCATTATAGGTCCTGTGCTTGCTCCAATTGTTCCTGGTCTGTATATACCAACTAGATTCTTCAGAATGCTCCTGAATAAGTTAGCTAGGGACTTTCAGAATTATCCTGCCCTTGGAGGTCTTGTGCAAACGCTCATGAGCTATGTCGTCGGTGGAGACAGTTCTAATTGGATTGGTGTGCTGGGCTTACCACACTACAACATCTATGACATGCCTGGGGTGTCCCTTCATGTTGCTCTTCACCTTGCACAGATGAAGCGAACAAGGAAATTTGTAATGTATGATTATGGAGGTAAAGCTGCAAACATGGAAGCATATGGAACTCCAGAGCCTTTAGACTTGGGGCAGCATTACCACCTCATCGACATTCCTATAGATTTGGTGGCTGGGCGGAAGGATCAGGTAATCCGGCCATCAATGGTACGGAAGCATTACAGGGTGATGAGAAAAGCAAGCGTTGAGGTTTCATACAACGAGTTCGAGTATGCACATCTGGACTTCACCTTTTCGCATAGGGAGGAGCTCTTAACTTATGTTATGGCTCGCCTACTGCTGGTTGAGCCACCAAAGAAGAATCTGTCCGCCCATAACACAATTAGGCTACGAAAACTCAGTAGGGCCTCATCGACATCTAAACTTGATGATGCAGACAACAATACGGGAGAAGGCGAAAATCCATCTCCACAGGTAGGAGGGGCTTCCCGACTTGTGGAATGAAGATCTTCCCAGTGACGTATGACTTTTGTTCTTTCTTTGCCGTGTGTGCTGTATTATTTTGTTGTAATAGTTGCTGACTGTAAATAATGACGGAACGGGTAAAAGATTTTATGACAATGGTCATCATGTAAGTTAATTTCAATATATGTTGGCAATCAAGAATATGAACTAATTACAAAAGCTTAAACGTACAAGTTACAGGACTCTTCAACAGGCGCACCATAACAAATGTTCAACTACTTGAGGCACCTTGCCCCGGAGCCAAATGTATAAATTACTGACAAATGTGTAAGTTACTACTGCATGAATCCTCCAGACATTCCGGGGCCAGGTTGAGGCACCTTTCCCTGAGTCATCATCTGTGGCCTGCTGTGGCCTTGGACGAATGTCTGATTCATTGTCTGCCCCATTGCGGAGCCGACCATCTGCTGCGGTGGTGGTTGTGCTTGTTGCTGCAGTTGTAACTGCTGAGGCTGCATATGTTGATGTTGTTGAAGCTGCTGTTGTAGCTGCTGTTGTTGAAGGTGTCCATGTGATTGCGTTTGTGGCTGAAGCTGCTGTAATTGCTGTTGTTGGATCTGCTGTTGGAGTTGTGGCTGAAGCTGTTGTAACTGATGTTGTTGGATCTGCTGCTGCTGCTGCGGCTGTTGTTGCTGCAGTTGCTGATTAGGAACTTGAGGCTTGAAAACAACCATATCCTGTAACAAAAGTAAAATCTTACTAACAAGTAGAACAAGGATACAAATTCACTTACAGAACCAGGAATGTACCCCAGGGAAAAGCATTCCAATCAATCGACCAGCCTTATCGGATACTGAAAGAAGTAATGTTTGTGAAGGTAGCTGAATGACCGCACACTGCAAAACGACGCCAAACTTTGGTCATTCCATAAGATGTCAATTGCCTAAACTAGTTGCAAAATTTGAATGCTTTGTTCATATCCAACATGCATTGCGTTCCAACATAAACTAGAGAACCTCTTTTTTTTTACGTAATGAGGAAAGAATGAAAGTAACGACACTAGACCGCTTGGGTGGTAGATAAGACATGTGATAGTGATAAAATGACAGTCATTAGTTCATAATTTTTCAACCACCATATTCAAAATCAATTTGACCCTCCTTAATCAGTTCCCCACATGTTTGGAATGGGATGTTCAACTATCCCCTTCACGAGGTAGGCTGTTGAGAATTAAGTATAACAAACTTTAGATGCATAGACTAGTTATAGAATTGAAGGCCTTCAATCAAACCTCAAATTTGTGGATAGACAAACATCTACATGCATGCTTCAGTGATATATATTTTATTAAATTTGTTCACCTATCTTCTCCCATTGCCGCTCTAAGACCCTTCAACTTTGAGCTTCCAACTTTTCCCATAAAAAACACAGGCTCAAAATATCTCATGTCACGCTCCAGACAATTGATTATTTTCTTATGAAATATAGATATGCTATACAGGGTAGCCAGAACAATGACTCGTGTTACATTTCTGTTCTTTTACTACACAGACCTTTGCAGCCACACAAACCGTGTTTCGTAGATTCTTGAAACCTCCTAGATGGCCAAAAATCCTGCAGTAACCATTGAGCAGGTGGGAGCAAAGAGTGCCCACCACTGAAAGTGCTTTGCTCTCTGGTCAAATGTGGTACTATCTCATTTTCTTACTAGTACAAAATCATTAATCCAGGTATTTTAGAACTCACTTCCACAAATCAAGATGTGTTTCAAAAGAAGTAGCCAAACAAATGTGAAGGAAGATGTGGAATGAGCTAAAATGACAAATTTAGTTTCCATGACAAGTATCACAGCTAGCTTTAACTTGTCAAATTCTATCATCTGAGATTGTGCAAACAAAATGTCATCCATACCCAATGTGGCAAACACCTTGTAAAGGTGACTAAGAGGCCATCCATACAACACCTAAGGAATTGTGGCTTTCCATTGAAACCTGCTTTGCAAAGGTTGAAGCTTCCATGGTGAACTCCATAATCAAAATGACATGTTAATCGAATGCATCAATGCATTTGAAAATGTCGAGCAGAATGAGCTTGCTAGAACATCATGTTAACACTGGGATAACTAAATGACCCTCCAAGGACATGTCTTGAATCCCTCGAGGCAATGTTAATCATCATGCACGAGGAAACACAACTTTAACAATCTACTTCAATGGTGCCAAGTGGCTAATGCGAAAGCATGAATACAAAGGAAAATGGTTACACACGTCCTCCAAGGACATGCTTCGAAGCCTGAGGCAATGTTCATCATCATGCACGAGGAAACATGACTTTAACAATCTACTTCATAGTGCGAAAGCACGACTAAAGCAATACAAAGGAAAATGAGTACACACATCCCAAAAAAAAAAAAACAAACCGACTAGGGAAATTCAGAACTTTCTTTGAAGTGTCAAAGAGTTTGACGTGCTATCATTCTCGACAATGAGCCTACGGTCAAGAATGGATCGTTCAAAATATAAAATACAACAGGACAGTTTGCGGAATCGAAGAGAAAAGTCAAGTGAACGTTGATAGATTTGTTTACTAACTCTTCTTAAAGTGAAATGGGAGAGAGACGGAGAACATCGGGGTTTTTCCATCGTTTATTTTGTAGTGCGAATATCTACATGTTTATTTGTTTTGGGCAAGCGTCTCCAGCATTATTTAATCGTCATAGGTTGATGTTCACAATGGATCACTTGCTCGCATATTGTTCAAGCAAAGGGAGGAAACAACTTATAGAGGAAAGCAAAATAACAAGTAATTCCATAATGTTTCTTGATAATTGATTCAAGTAAAAGACAGAGGATCTCATCACTACTCACAAGTTTCTTTTCTTGCAGTTGCCCGAGAAATCCATGTTGATTTAATGTTCGAAACACCAGAAAGTCAGCTTTGGTAACATATTGCCTGTTTTGAAATGGAAATATAATTAAAAGAAAGAAGATTCAATATAGCAAAGACCTACACAATACACGTGAGAAACATATGAGTCAAATCATACTTGTTATTCATGTGTTCCTGAGCTATGAGACGAACAATTTGCATTGTTGATGGCCAATCAGCAGCAAGCCTGAAAGTTAAAGAACCAGAATACAGTCATTTAATTGATAATAATTTGTATTATTGAAACATTTCAATGTTTGGATATTAGGAAATGTTATATTATGCGATTGATTGTGATTATTGAATTTTGATGTGTATTTCAGATCAATTGTGGTTACTGTGGTTTCAATATGAATTTTGAATTCCAGTGCAAACTATGTGACTTTAATTGTTTCAGCGAAATTATAATAAGTGAAAGATTATGAGGCAGTGTGGCAAAATAATGGTAGAATTGAAACTAAGTGGACAGTGTAGCACAATAATGGTAGAATTGGAACTAAGTACCACACGGAATGATCTATAGGGGTCACCTCTAGAATCTATCTATCGGAATTCCGAAAGAGTGGGATTGACACCATCCAAAATAATTTAAGCAAGCAAATGAACAATAGAAAATTTGGCATACACATCATTCACCTCCGTGGTAACCTTTTTGAGTAAACTTCACCATCCACACCACTCAATTACCCCCCTAACCCCTGCCCCCATCTCTCCAACAATATTCCCCAACTTTATTTTGTAACAACACAGTCACCCATCTTCTATTTTATTGCACCAACAATTCTTCTAACAACCACCGCTCTTGTCATCCCCTCTGTACGGAGCCCAACCACACCATGACAGACGCAATGCTATCGTACCTTCATCTCCATTTCCATCTTTCCTCATGATATTCTCCAAAGTCCTCTCCTTAATCTGATCCCCTCAAACTGCTATTGCCTAACTTCCAATCCTCCAAAAGATACCCTTCAGCCTTCTAACA
Organism: Pontederia paniculata; assembly: GCA_001647135.1. Taxonomy (NCBI): domain Eukaryota; kingdom Viridiplantae; phylum Streptophyta; class Magnoliopsida; order Commelinales; family Pontederiaceae; genus Pontederia; species Pontederia paniculata. The sequence goes on from LTAE01000772.1 coordinate 14,324, forward strand.
TATAAATGCCTGCACAGGAGAAGAGAAGAGAGGGGACAATAACAAGGGATTGGAGAAGAAGAAGCTCCTATTGATTGTGGGCGAGTGTTGGGTGGGGTGGGGTGGGGTTGTGGGAGTCGACAAAGGAAGAGGAACTAGCGGGGAAGATAGAGAACCATCATTAGGGAATCAAGGCATGTAAAGAGAATTCATAGAGTTGATATTATGCTATGGTAGAGCAAAAAGGTGCCAGGCTTACTACACTATACCTAATCCATGTACTTCTTGGGAAATATAACTTCACACATTCACAACGGTGCATATATTTCCTAAAAATGCTTGACGGTAGAGCAAAGAGGTGCACGACAACATGTGGCTTAGCAGGCCAATTGTGGTGATGATCACATGATTCTTCAATTAAGAAGAACATACCATATGATAAGATTATGTGAAATTATAAAATTAATTTCGTGGTTATAATGGAAGTATAGAATGTAACGAAAGCAAAAATGTTAAATTATATCCAAAAGGTTATAAAAGTTCTAAATCATTATATGACAAAGAAAGAAAGTAAATAATAATGGCATGATGAATAATACAATATCTTTTTTAGAAGGCATAATATGTTGTGTTATATTATGCAATAATATTTGATGCTATGTTATGTTGAATTGAACATGTCCATATTTCTTGTTATGCTTATTATATATGATATTATAACATTATGTTAGCCATTTTATTACATGTGACCTCTACATACGACTTGTGGAAGAAACTTTCTTGCATATGGATCCTGCAGGTAACCAAGAATGAGTTAAAGTGATGCCGGTACTCGTGATTGATGATTACACATGACTAGACAGTCTTTAGTGTTGAGTTATGTTATTGTAACTTTTCTATCAAAATTTCGAGCAGTATATTTTTCTTAGAGTTGCAACTTACAAATGTAACTCTTATATTTATTAGTCATGTTAAGAGTGCAGTTATTATAACAAAAAAAGTTTAATAAAAATTTTTGCTTCTTATTTTATTGTCTTCTGCTGAGAGATAATTATTATTATCCAAGGTTAAGAATTGTCATGAAATCCTAGGGATCACTTAGTCGCGCGTATTCATCCACATGTTAGGGCTCAATTTTCAGAACATTTCAGAAAATAACAGTACAAAGACTATAGAAATAAATTAGAATAGAATTATCATAACAATAGAATTTAGGTGTATCTATAAACCATTACCACGAAATCCTAAACAACGTAAAAAATTAAAGATAAATGATAATATCCTTTAGATAAAAGTCCAAACTAACTATCCTGCATCATTCTCTCTTTCTTCAAAAGAGTCCAACCTCATACTCAGAAAGTCGAATCCGAAGGATCGCATTGCGAAGAGGTCTTGTTTTCTTTCTCAACTTACAATTTTCATCCATAGCATGTGCCATTGTGCGGAAAGCTTATGCTGAAATTTTTATCAAAACAGAAATATAACTTTTGAAAGTCAATTGATAAACCTATATTCATGACTTAATTTAAGGCATCTTTTTTTTTCTTGAAAAGATTAATTTAAGGCATCTCAATCAACTCTTTCTTCACAGAGAATTTCTTAGATGAATTTATCTTTCTTTTTCTCAACAAGTGTTAATGATGTTAAATCCATCGTAATCTCTAGGTTTGCAGTGACTTTATTAACTTCATCTTGTTCAACAGGAGTTAATATCACCAATTTTGTCTCAATATCCTCATTGGAAAATAATTATTCTCCCACTATATCTAGATAATAATAATTTAACAACTTTTCTTTATCTAGTCCCCAATAATTACAAGCTGTCAAACATTAATAGAGGATTAATCAATGATTTATCTTCAGAAAGTTCGATAAGTTGACGAAATTCTTGATTTCATTGTAGTTGATGTCATGGCTTCTCAACTTCATGATATCGCAGAGGTGACAATTTTTTGATGTCAGACAATTGAGGAGACATGTTTCGAGTCACGGTGAGGCATTTGTTGACCAATTGTAACAATCGATTGATCACTTGTCAAGTTGTTGATGTCGCAGAGGTGATGAAATTTGTTGATGTCGGACAGCTGAGGAGACATGTTTTGAGTCACGGAAGGCATTTGTCGACCAATTGTAACAATTGATAGAATCACTTGTTAAGTTGACGAAGTTATTTAAGAAGAAAATGATGGCTAATGAGGTTGGATTAATTTTAATTTGTCCAACTCTAGGCGAGTACAGCATCTCACATGTCGTAGCGAGGTTTTGATACCAAACGATGCAAGACAACAACAAAAACAATTCTTTTGATCATTGTAACAACCTAAAACCTTAAATTTCAGACTGGCTCACGATGATGATGCAAACTAAGACTTTGTTTGGCAACTAACTAATAGAGGGGTGGAATGAGATGGTGAAGTGTAAGGTGGGGTGGAGGAGTGTGGTGAATTATTATTAAACACATGTTTCGATAAAACTATGACGGTGGATGAGTTAAATTAAATCATGTCATGTTTAAAGAATTTAAATAAAAGACATTTAATATCCTTTATTATATAACACTATTTACAACCCTTAATAAATATAATATTATTATACATTTATTTTATTTATTATAATATTTATATATTTATCATTATTTATATTTCTTTATACGTTTTTCTCTTATCTTTAGTATTTTTTTCCTTCTAATGTTTTTTGTTTCTCTTTCACAATATTTTTATCTTTTTATTCTTATAAAAATAAAGATAAAAAATTGAAGATGAGAGATAAGTATAAAAAAATAAAATAATAATAATATTATTACACCAATAAAAACATTATTCAAATGATAATATTTTAAGATGCTAAGGTAAAAATAATCATAAAAATAACTGTTCATACAAACTGAATAAAAAATAATTAATTTGAAAAGAAAATTATGATGACATTCAATAAATTTAAAATATTTGACAAAAAGTTAGCCCGAGAAAAAATAAATGTGAATAAATAAAAATTAAACAAATTTATATTAAATAATTATAAAATAAGATAGAAAAAAGTTAAACCAACAAATGAACTCAAGTCAAATATTTTTCTATCATAAATTAAAATAATATAAAGAATAATATCATTTTAAATAAATTATAATATAATTTTAGAAAGATTGTTAAAGGGGTAGTTTTGCCTAAAAAGTTTCATTCCCCCTAATTCCACCAATTTGGTGAAACGAAATATTTGGAGTTTGGAGGTATGAGTCACCCCTCCAAACCCCTTATGACCCCTATAATTTTTTTAGCCAAACACGATTTAACTTACACCACCCACCTATCTTCCACCTAATTCCTCGTGATACCGCAATCCAAACAAGGCCTAAGGTTCTAAAATGATAGCACCACAAAGATTATATGAATACATGGGAATAAAACTATTATAACACAATAATTTACACATATTTATAGACTCTAAACGACTTAAAAATTAAAATATAAAATCATAACAAAATTTAGATAAGAGTCCAAACAACTTTATCTTCTATACACATCACTCAACTTTGTATCTGCCCTATGAACATCCGTAATCAAGTTTTTTGTCGTCCTTCGTCGCCCCCAGCCCTTGCGTTTCAGTCTCTTCTAGCACTACTTTGTCACCCTCACATTGGGTATAGCTGATTCCCATCCTTTTTGAGAAGGGAAAGGATAGCTAGACTTGTCGAGCCATCTACTTGTAGTATTACATAAGAAAATGTAAACTTACCAAGTGTTGCTAAAAAATACTGCTTCCCTTCCTAATGCCAGCAGCCACCTGATTAGGCTCTCATGCACACATCCTCCTGCTAATGTCGTGATTGTTCCTCTTCAAGCAACTCCCCCATCCTCATTTAACTGCCCAAGTCCTCCAACACCCTTGGCTCACCGGTTATCGCAACCTTGTGTCTCTAGATTCATCAGTGGACTTTGTTGTTGGCTGCTAACCCAACAACTCCCGCTGGCCATCAAACTCCATTGTGGTTCCTTTCTTGCAAGCCCAAGGTGTGCCACTCTATGATATCTACAATTGACTCCTCCATCCTCCTCAATAATTGTCCTTGCTTAATAGCACTAGACCTGACTTTTTTGTTTGTTGTTTCATCTTCTCCGACTACCAGGCCATTGGTGGAAGTGGAATCGCCATGTTCGCATTACAGTCAACCCCCGTCCCCCCACCCCCGCCCTACCTGCACGGCTTCAACTCCCACTACTTTGACGATGCTGGCACCGAGAGAGGTTCAATCATTTTGAAACCCCACCTCCCAAAAGGATGACTCATCTAACAATGTTAATTTCACATCCTCCTCAGGATTCCATCTGGAGTTGTTTTGTGTACTACTACATCGCCCTAAGCAAGATGACCAATTAAGGCAAGGTGTGGACACTGATTGTTCAATATTTAAAGCAGCAAGAAAGCTTCCAAGAAATTAACAGATGCCTAAATGCTCTGTGGAATGTATGAACGGGTACTAGAAGCGATTGAATAGCAAAAGATGACATGTTATCAAACTAATTTAAGACATTGTAACATGAGCTAGAAGTATCTGTATTCATGTAGACAACATGAACACAACTTCTTTCATCCTTGAGAGTTCAGCGAGATTCAAGTTCAATTGTGACAGATCTATATTAAGTATTAGAAATGTTGGTCGAAACAGCAGAATAAACAGATAGAAAATCTGATAAATAAAGAATCATGCTCATAAAAAGAACATAGAATGATGATACAATCCATGACCGATAAGTGCTTTATGAAGTTATAAAGAACTAAAAAAGGAATTATTAGACTTACGAATCAGAGGCTGTTTGACTCCTGTATCCCTGTTGCATAAACATATAAGAAAAAGATGATGCTTTTTGAAAGGGTATAAGATGACATAAATGATATCTTATTAAATGTAAGGAACTTCAGTTTATGAAGAAAATTTGGATCATCTTCAAGGTTTACTCAAAAAGGAAATCAATAATTGGAAATTCAATTGTTTATTGCACACCCTATTGCATAGTCAGCTTTTGTCCCACTAAAAAACTGTTTTTTTTTATTATACCAACGAAAGTACATACTGTAACATACTGTAGACCAAAAGCTTTTTTAATGATACGCGTTGGAAATGCAACTTTGGAAAAAAATGTATGAAAACACCCCTTCAGAAAATAACGTGAGAAAAAAAGGAAGCAGGAAAATTCTTCAGCTGGACACCAGACATGGTGGGAAAAGGGTAATATCTAGGGGCACGTGGCAGATGTGGTTGGAGACATATTGCTGGTGCATTTCGCAGTCATGTGGTCCATTTGATTGCAGGTAACTGTATCATTCTTGGGGAAGTATCATTTTTGGGGGAGAGCGGTGCGAGAACATTGTACACCAAGCTGCATTTTCGTTACGAGAGTGGGAGGTTGGGTAGCACATGTTTTTTGTGGACTGTTGTGTTACACAGTTTTGGGTTTCCACACTTGTAAATTTGACGATCATATTTTCATTAATGCAAAATCGATGGTTACCCAGACTTGGTAGCCATCCTTTCTCTTTTCAAAATAAAAAAGGACTCATATTCACAGAAAAAGAAGTTAATGCAAAATACTAATCACTGCAACATATCTGGCTAGTACTTATTATTCACCAATCTAGTATACAAAGCATATCAAGTATAAGCTTACATATGTTTTGGAGGAAATGATGACAAGGTAAAAGTAAATACTTATCTGAAAACTGCAAAATGTATAAGTATAACGAAACGCTAAAGGGAAATATGACCAAAAACATAGAGCCTCTCTAGAAAGATGTCCAAGGTAAAAGAAGTCACATAAAACTGCTCCTCAGTCTGACCAAGAAAGGACGTGGTGCATAATGTTTTCATTTAATAAAATTATGTATAGCTCGGCCTCTTGTTAGTGTCACAAGTAAAGTTTTCTCGGCAACCATTTACGCATTTACAGCAAAGACATTTCCATATATGTAAGAGATCTTGGCAATCTACAAATTAACTTACTTCAAGCTTACAGATAAAAACAGGTTGTCCTTGCCTCTGTCCAGACAATGATCCCTAAGATAGTGAATAGGAGAGTATCAAACATCACTACTGTCAGCAAAATACTATAATAAGAATGAAGAAATGGGACAAATTTGCAACAGCAAAAGATATATTTCTACTTAGAAATAATTTCACATGAGAGTTCAAAAGGTACTCAATGAGGAAATACAAAAAATGTGACAAAAAGAGAACTATATACAATAGAATTACAAAAGTTGGTTAGATTTTGAGAAAACATATCAAAAACTAGAATAAAAAATTGATAAACTATAATGATCATATTATTTGCAACACAATTTTAAATATTAATTTTACCTCCCAAATTTTAACATACTTGGACTGCTGTTGTTGAACATTTGAAGAATTTTGAGGTAAAGACATGCTAATTGCAGAGTTATTAGCCACTCCAAGAGAATGAACACCTCCCTGCTGAGATATTCCTGGTGTGGGAATCATGGTCCCAGCTCCAGAGATGCCACTGGGAATGAGATTGCTCATCATGTTCTGATTTACATTCATTCCACCTTGCCCAATTTGAGTACTTGTTAAACTTCCTTGGCTAACACCGGGCACTGATTGACCCACGGAAGTATTGTTACCTTGCAGATTAGTTAACGCAGGTGAGACGCCAATGTTTGAATTTCCCGACACATTTGAAGTTGCTGATGCAAATGAACCATGTGTTGTGTTTTGTCCCACTTGTGTAGTTCCCAGAAGGCTCCCAGATCCAGCAACAGATGAAATACCTGACATGGAAGATGATGCCATTCCACTGGAAATCATGTTTGACATGTGCATTGCCATAAGTGTACTGTTCATTGTTGAAACTCCAATTGAACTCCCTCCTGCTATTGATGCAGACATCACTTGGCGATGTTGTGAAAGATTATTCAAAATGCTTACATTTGCTGGAGGTGGAACTACAGGTCGCAGTGACTGGTTGTTAGGATTTACTATAGGTTTGAGTTCCTGCACAGTGTCATTATTTGCATTCAGCTCCTGTGAAATAGGAGATGAAGAGGAATTTGGCAGACTTTGAACTCCTTGAGAGGGAACTGATGATAGTAGTGAAAATGAAGGTCCAGATCCAATAGGAGGCATAGTATTTGGCTCCTGGAAACAAGTGCATAAGTTAATAAGAAGTAAATTACAAAGGAGACTTCGTCAGAAAAATAGAGAGAAAAGGAAGCACCACATCTCAATAGCATATTGCTTAACCTTTACAATGTTATCATACCACTTTCACTATTGGATTTGGGATATTTCCAAGAGTTCCTGATTGACGATTCATCATGGAACCATTAACTGGAAAAACAAATACCAAGTTTGGGTTAACAAAAATGTGATAATAATAATGTTCTGGTGGCATACAATTATTATTTGTCTTGGAAATGGTAACTAATTTCCTGCCAATTTAATGTGTTGTGATATTTGTAATATCTTTAAAGCTTCCACAGTCATACAATTAGGATGAAGCAATAATCATATGCATGTAACGACAGGAAAGTACAGTGATACTTAACAGTCAGTCGAGAAAAAACTATACTTGCATGTAAGTATAGTTTAAACTTGATCCAGGTACTATGAATAAAGTTACTTTCCATTGTGTCCTCGTTCAGCTATTACCATCATTTTTACGTTTCTTAAACAAATATCATGCAGAAGCTCCTAACTGATGCATTTTCAATTCATATTTTGCTGGACTTAATAGAAGATATCGTCTGCAATATATTCATCATACTCTTCAGAATTATGCCAGTATCAGATCAATCTTTCTTCTAATGTACCACAAGAAAAGGAAGCTTGATAATACAATACAAATTAGCTATTGAGGAACTTTCGTGCAAGATTGTACATCATGTAGAGTCTAAAAGAGAATTCGCAGATGCTGACTACTGCTGATTAGCTTTAACTAAAAGAATCTATTTCTTGGCATGCTCTTCCTGTGGACTGAGTTCATGCTGAAGTGCATAACTAGAATATTGGAATACTTCGTTTCCATTCATACAATAATAATTTTATCTGCAAGTATTATGGCCATAATACATACCAAAATTGCTGCAGCTTGGCATAGGCTTTTCTGTTCTTTATGAGCATATACATCTTCATGATTCCATTAAGCTAAACACAACCATATTTGTTATCTAGACACTTTGTGTACTCGAACATAAGTGCTCACTATATTTGTTTTGAGGGAGGAAAGGATTGCTACGAGTTTGCGTAGGAGATATCTGGTATGTATTAAAAGTGAAAGTTTTGAAAAAAAGATGTACAAGTGTGGAGTCCAAAAACCAAAGTACAACTTGAACAGTAAAATCTAACTCCCCACTCGCCTAGAAGAAAAGAAACACGGTGTAAAATATTTTCAAAGTAACACCTCTCCCCCTGAAAATGGTGCGAGTATGCTGTAGCCAAATGGCACTATGGATGTCAACCATGGGCATCGAATGTCATGTGATCCAAGGCTCCTAATTGAGGTCCAGAAGGTGTCCATAGCTGATGAGACCACACAGCCCAGACCTTACGGTCAGGGGGCATTGGAAAAATAGATGGCTGATGTCCGCCGCTGATCCACACAGCATGGACTAGGTGTCCATGCTGGTAGACCACCATGCTTGATACATACTCGTGAGAAGTCTGCTCTGCCTCACCATATTAAATCACTAGGAATCCTTTCTTTACGAAGGAAAGGATAACTATTAAGCTTGTGTTGGTAATCCACTTTGTATTAAAATCATAAGATCATGAAATTGGAGTGGATCAAGCTTATTAGACTCTCGAGTCAATTCTTAAACTCTTACGAGTTATTTTCTGAGAGAACTCATAAGTTAAAACGAATAAAATCTATAGAATCTTACAGGAACATAAAGTCTAATCATAAAATTCATACGTTTCTATACGAATCTACATGAGTCCATATGACTTGTATTTTTATATAATAAAATTAAAATTTTAATTATTTAGCTTAGTTTATAAGAATAAAGTTCAAAGAGAAAATAACCAATGAGCCAAAATAGTGATGCTTATACATTTTTATGCCCCACAAAGAGATTTATTTGATGATGATAGTATATTACTTATGCTATAATTATATTTGTTCGGTACAGAAACTCTCTCTAACTCCGCCTATGTTTATAGCCGGTCCCAAGCCCGAATAAAGGAGGGTTGTGTTAGGCCTCAACAGCCAATGTGAAACCTCGTCGAGTCTCATGAACATGGATCAACGAAGATATTGCGTGAATGCTAGGTCGTTACCCATAAGTAATGCGTTGTATGGCTCGAGTACAGTGAGAAGAGAATAAGAGTTGCTGCATCCTCGCCTGAATACAGTGTTAAATGAGCAAAGGCTACCGCACTCTAATGGACGGAGGCGGCTAAAGAAGTTAGTTCATGAAAGTAATATTAAATTAGGTTCTTGGAACATTGGGACGCTAAATGGGAAACGTTTCGAGGTGGCACAAGTAATGAGTAAGCGTAAGATTAACATAATGTGCTTACAAGAAACTAGATGGGCAGGAAAGGGAAGTAAAAAGATCAATGTCAACGATTCCAAACTTTGGTATACAAGCAAAGTAAAGGAAAGAAATGGTGTTGGTATTATCGCGGATGAAGAATGGAAGAAGAATGTTGTGGAAGTTAAAAGGATTGAGGATCGAATCATATTCGTGAAAGTAATTGTTGGAAAGGATACAATGAACATTATTAGTGCATATGCACCTCAAGTAGAGGTAGAATCACATCTCAAGGAGAAGTTTTGGGCAGATATGGAGGGGTTGATTGAAAGTATACCGCCAACCGAGAACGCTTTTTATTGGGGGAGACCTTAATGGGCATGTGGGTAAAGAGGCGGGACCACATGTAAGGGTTCATGGTGGTTTTAGTTTTGGGGAGTTGAACGAGGAAGGACAAACTATTATTGATTTTTCTATAGCATATGACCGAGAGGAACACCTAATCACATACAAAAGTGGAACTCATAGGTCTCAGATTGACTTCTTTTTGACAAGGAATCCTGATAAGAGATGGTATACTAATTGCAAAGTGATTCCGGGGCATGGGGTGACCACACAACACAAATTGTTAGTTCTTGATGTGCGAATTAAATATATGAAATCAAAATGTCGAACAATTTCCAATCAAAAGATCAAGTGGTGGCAGTTAAAGGGGGAGAAGCGAGAGTGTTTTAAGAGTAAGTTATTGGAGGAAGGGGTGTGGGAGTTACAAGGAAATGCTAGCATCATGTGGAAGAATGTGGCAAAAAAAGTTGAAATGGTTACTAAAGCAATTCTACGAGAATCAAAAGGTTTTGGACCACGAGATAATGAGACTTGGTGGTGGAATGAGGATGTACAAGAAAAGGTGTGTACTAAGAAGAATTGTTTCAAAGCTTTACACATGGACAATAGCTCTGTGCTTGGCTAAAAGGGAGGCTAAGAAGGCAATCAGTGAGGCTCATGCTAAAGCATATGAGGGATTTTATAAGAAGTTAGGGACAAAGGTCGAGGAACAAAGGATTTACAAGATTGCAAGGAATAAAGAGGAGTCAAGAGATTTTGATCAAGTAAGATGCATAAAAAATGACGTTGGTAATGTTTTAGTCACTGAGGAGAATATTAAGAATAGATGGGAAGAGTATTTTTATAAGTTATTTAATGATGGATGTGAAGGTTCCCGTTGCGAGTTGGAGGACTTGGTTGTTAGTGAAGGTGAGCTTAATAGGTCATTTTATCGAAGAATTAGAGTCGCGGAGGTTAGAGAAGCTCTTGAGAAAATGGAGAATGGTAAAGTTGTTGGACCGAATGGTATACCGATTGAAGTTTGGAAATGTTTAGGAGAAAAAGGTGAGTTGTGGTTATGTAAATTGTTTAATGAGATTTTTCAATCGAAAAATATGTCGGATGATTGGAGAACAAGTACGTTAGTTTCCATTTACAAAAATAAAGAGGATATTCGGAATTGTGCAAATTATAAAGGGAACAAGCTTATGAGTCATACAATGAAACTATGGAAAAAAGTGAATGAACATAGGTTGAGAGTGGAGACTAGTATTTATGAGAGACAGTTTGGATTCATGCCAGGAAGATCCACTACTGAGGCGATTTATTTATTAAGGGGGATGATGAAAAAATATCGAAGTAGAAAAAAAGACTTACATATGGTTTTCATTGATTTAGAGAATGTGTATGATCGTGTACCAAGAGATATACTTTAGAAAGTCTTGCAAAAGAAAAGAGTGGGTGTTGTTTATATTAAGATTATACAAGATATGTACAATGGGCATTGACTAAGGTTAGGACACCAGGAGGTGAGACAAAAGCATTTCCCATAAGAATTGGTCTACACCAAGGATCATCTTTAAGCGCATATTTGTTTAATTTAGTTGTCGATGCTATAACCAAGAGTATCACAGAGGAGGAACCTAAGTGCATGCTCTTTGCTAATGATATAGTACTTTTAGCATATTCAAGAGAAGAGATTAATACAAAATTGAAAATATGGAGAAACACGTTGGAGTCAAAGGGTTTCCGTTTAAGTAGGAATAAGACAGAGTATATGCATTGCAATTTCACAAATAGACAACTTAGAGGCGATTTAGAAGTTAGGTTAGGAGATGATACAATTTCTCAAGTGACAAAGTTTAAATAATTGGGATCAATTATAAGACAAGATGGTGAGATTGATGATGATGTTAACCATAGAATTCAAGTTGGTTGGTGTAAGCGGAGGAAAGCTAATGGAGTCCTTTGTGATAGGAAAGTATCCCGTAAGGTTAAAGGAAAATTCTACCGCACTGCTTTAAAACCAACAGTGTTATATGGTAGTGAATGTTGAGCTATGAAGGGACAACATGAACATAAAGTGGGGGTAATTGAAATGAGGATGTTGAGATGGATGTGTGGTCATACTAGAAAGGATAAGATTAGGAATGACCATATACGTGAACAAGTCGGAGTGGCCCCTATTAGCGAGAAGATGGTAGATAATCGTTTGAGGTAGTTTGGTCATGTTCAGATAAGGCCATTAGATGCGCCAATAAGGAGGGTAGATCAAATAATCTGGAGTCCGATTAAAAGAGGGAGAGGGAGGCCAAGGCGAACACTTGACGAGCTAATAGAACGAGATCTATTGGCGAATAATATACCCAAAGATTTGACTACTGATAGAGCGCAATGGCGTCGTATGATACATATAGCCGACCCCCTAGTGGGATAAGGCTTTGTTGTTGTTGTTGTTGGTACAGAAACTCTCTGCCTTTACCATATGATTCTATGAGCCAAAAAATGATTCTACATAGACTCTAAAGTTCAACAAGTTTGGTGTTGACAACTTTTGGAGTTCCCTCAGAGCCCTCAGCACACACACGATAGCCAGGGTTGGAGACGATCGGTTGTGATGACTTTTGCCACGTTGTGGGGGGTATGGCTACAGCAGAACTATACCATTTTCAAGAGGGGAGGTGTTACATCGAGAATATTGTACACCATGTGTCTATTTTGATTAGTGAGTGGGGCCTCGGATAGGTTTTTGTATGGGTGTCTGGACCCCCGACCCCATGTTTTTGTCCTTTTTAACCTCTTGTAAATTCTATAGTTTTCGATTTTATATATATGTGGATGACTACAAAAAGGTAGCCATCCTTTTCTTTTTCAGAAGAAAAAAACAAGTTTGGTGTGGATACCCAAAAGAAAATACTATCAATCCCCCACTCCATGATAAAAAAAGAGAAAGATTATGTACTACAATGGTTTCAATGAAGCACCTTTCTCCCCAAAAAGAATGTCTTTTCAGGAAGGAAAGGATGACTAGCTAGGAGGTAGTCATCCAGCGTGTTTATTAATCTATATTAGTTTGCTTACACAGCGGATGGCACCAAAGCCAACTTGAAAATGGCCCGAATGACTGCCAATGACATCATAAGAGGCTGCCTCTAATTCTTCACTATGAATTCACCAGGTTCAAGGTGATAAGTTTGAAGTTCCTAATTTTCAAAAGAGTTTCCATCATACATAAGCACTTCACCGCATCATAAATTGTCTAAGACATAAGAAAAGATGAGTTTTGAATTGGTGTTTGTTTTATCAAGGAGAACTCAGTTAAATTCATAACTGCCTCAATGTAATAGTTTCCATCTTTTTTTTTTTATTTTGAGCGTGTAATTATTCAGTTAAGACCATTCCAATGTTCCATACGCTACTAGAGAAGTCATTTCTGGGATGGGATATTGGAAGTCCAAGAATCCTACTTCTTGGATTCTAAATACAACAAATTACTTCATTAACAAGTGGTTCTACTTTCAGGAGATATTTAAGTTTGCATCAACATCTAAGTTCATTTACAATGCTACATTGACAGAGTTCCTAATTTTATATATGTTTACCATGTTTTACCCTCTCCATATTTGTCAATTATTCTTTGCGTACTCATTTCCTTGAGTAATCTGCTTTCATGTACAATTATCCATTCAAGAAATAAAACTTAACATAAAATTCATATACTGACCACTACTTTCAGGTATTTTGCACCAGCACATGGTTGCAAAAAACAACAAAAAAAGGACAATATGAGATAATTATTAAGGTAATAAATTAATCAAAAACTTTATCTAATAGGAATGAATGTAGCCCGTTAAATAACACTACTGACCTGAAGGGTTAGTGGTCGATGAAAGCCCTGGAACAGTTGCAGCTGGAGGTCCATTTACAGTGCTGTGATTTGCCGTCAAGCCACCAACAAAAGGACGACTCAGAGCATTTCGAGCCTCTCTAAAATTTTCTGATAACAGAATGAGGAATTGAGGATTTTTTATGTGGTCCACAGCAGGATCTGCAGCTCTAGGATTTCTCTTTCCCTAAATGCAAAATGAGATATAACGTTAATAACAAGGAAACTTGTTCAAAACGCCAAACAGAACATAAAAAATATGCAAGTTCAAAAAAATGGAAAATACATGATCTACAAAAAATCTAAGCAATTGCCTCATAAAAATAAATAAAAGTTTCATAACCATTTCACTAAAAATATTATTTTAATTTTTTAAGAGGTCTGCAGCTGATATGCGCCCTAGTCGCCTCCACCGTCGCCGGGCGCCGGCAGCTTGCCGCGGTAGGTGACGAGGAGTCCTCCGCTTCCTACCCCACGCTGGCTGGTCCCCGTCCCGACTTGGCAGCGTCACAGGGTCGCAGGGTTCTCTCTTTCGCTGGGTTTCACCGCTGCTCCCCTCCCTCCTCTCCTCTCCGCTCCTCCTCTCTCTTTCTCTGTGCATCCTGCAGCTGCCCCCCTCCATCCTTTTCTTTTCCTCTCCTTCTCCTCCTCCCTCACGAGGATTCCCTTTTTGAGTCCTCAACCCCACCCCCCTCTCTTTCTCTCTTTCCCCCCACGTCTTGCCGCCACCTCCTCACCTCAGGCCTCCGCCCCAGCCATCTTCCTTCTCTCTTTCTCCTCGCTTGAGACAGACAGAGGCAGATGAAGAAGAAGCTTTGAAAGGCGCTAGATGGGTGGTCCTCAGTTACTCCCCTAAAGATCGGCGGCGGCGAAACTCCATCCTCTGCTTTAAATGTCGGGGCCGTGGGCACGTTGCAAAGCGCTGTTCTGAGCCGGAGAAATGTGTCAGATGTGGACAGAACGGCCACAGACAATTCACGTGCTTGGTCCCCCCTCCGGAACTCTCGCCGGAGCTGAGGAAGAAGAGGGCGATGGACGGAAGGAACCCCTCGAACTCCCTCAGGCAGCACATCACGATTCCACAGCCGGTCATTGTTGTACCAGGTCCCCGAAGATTCAACAGAACTCAGACTACCTCCACACGTGTCTGGTAGGCGAGGCGGCAGGGGAGGTACCAGACTTGGAGATAGTGCGAGAGGCAGTGCAGTCTGAGATTGGTCTGGACTATCCTTTTGATCTCTCATCGCTCTCACGACGTAAGTACATCATCAGGCTTAGTCCAGGGCAACCGATCCCCTCCGTCATCTCGCTGAAGCCATCCGGAAGCATCACTTGGAGACCGTGGACAGAACAGGACGGTGCTGTTCAAACGCTGCCGCCCCCAACCAGAACAGTTGTCTTCCAGGGAATTCCACTGCACTTGCGCTGCAAACAGGTCTTGGAGGCCATCACGGCGCCTTTCGGTCAGATCAAGTCAACGGAGATACCGGTCATGGGGTCAGCAGACCTATCCACAGTCAAGGCGGAGGTAACGCCGTCGCCTGGTACATACCTCCCTCCGACGGTGACCCTATGTGCTGGTGCTAGCCGCTACTTCATCAAGATCCACTCACCGTTATCGGAGAAGAGAACACGGGCCAGCATTGTCGCCAGCAGCAGCAGCCGAACACGTGAGAGTACGGTGAAGGTCGTACCAGCCGCTGCAGCAGTGACGACCGTACCACCTCGGATGCCAGCTGTTGAAACCCCTCATCAGGATGGTACAGCAACTGCTCCTGCAGGACCCACCATGCCAATATCACCTGTCCACACCCATCACAACCCTAGCCGCCTCTCCATCACCCACCCCATCACCAACAGCAACAAATCTGCACCCATATCCTTGGGTTCAGGTCCGCCACCAGCCTACACACCAGCCCCCAACACTCCTGGACTTGAGTCTAACCACCAACCAAACCCGGACCCAACCTCCCAAACACCCATGCAGGTCGAGTCCACACCCACCCGTGAATCCAACCCCCTTGAGCCACAGTTCATCCACTCCGAACCTAAGTCTAGCCCTGACGAGCCTGAGCCTGAACCCGCTCTCCCTGAACTTGGATGCCCTGATCCTGTACCGGAGCATGATCCTGCCGCATTTGAGCCTGAGCTCGATTCTTCCCACGACCATACTCCGCTGAGCCAGGGCCCGACGCTGCACTATTGTCGTCGCCACTGCCACCAAGAGACAAGGAGACCCGAGCTTTCATTTACTACACCCGGCGATGAGATGGCACCCCACCCTGCAGACGAAGACCAGCACGACCTCGATGCCCCAGTGGCAGCATCGGGGTCCTCTTTGCTTGCGGGCCGCGCAGATGAGGAGGTCCGATTAGTAGCGACGACAGGCTCTTTCAGAGTGCACCGGAGTAGGTCCCATAGCGCCACCGACAGATGTACGCGTTCCATGACCAGGGGGGTCACTAGTGTTCCCCCATGAAGGTCCTTTCATGGAATGTGCGCGGACTCAGGGAGGCCGAGAGGCATAGGTCACTGGGTCGATACCTCCGATCGTGGTGACCTGACGTCGTATTGCTTCAGGAGACGAAGCTCACAGAGTGTGACGACCAGACATGGAGGCAGATTGGTGGAGCAGCCTTGCCGGTCACATCACCTTGGGATCCGTAGGCCGCTCTGGAGGTTGCATCATCGGATGGCGGTCGGACTGTTTTGATGTCATTGACTCATGGACGGAGAGATTCTCCATCTCGATGCATGCACGACAGAGAGCAGATGGATGTCAGTACCTCATCTCATGTGTTTATGACCCACTTACAGCATCTTTGTGGTGCACATTGTGGGAGGAGCTTAGCAGAGCACGTGCTCATCTTCCTCATGCTCAGTGGTTGATTGGCGGCAACTTCAATGTTACGTTAAACATTGACGACCGTCCAACTGCAAGACGAGGGAGGGACACCGGAGTGGAGGAATTCCAGGACTTCATTGACTCAGTCGCTGGTGGATTTCCCACCGACGAACTATAGATTCACGTGGAGGAGCTCCGCGTCGCCAATAGCACGGTCACGACTTGACCGTTTCCTTGGCTTGCTAGAGCTGGCAGAGGCACATCAGCTGACAGACGTACAGGCTATGGAGAGACCATTCTCGGATCACACCCCTCTCATGTGGCGATCCAATGAGGGTCCTCCCCCAGGATCATACTTCAGATTTGAGCGGTCTTGGATCCTACAGGAGGGATTTAGAGACCTTGTGGCCGAGCAGTGGGTCGCCACCCCAGCATCAGATTCGGCAGCCAAGACACTAGCCACTAGGCTAGCCGCCCTTCGGGACTTCCTCAGGAGATGGAGGAGACAGGTACGGGAGGATGGGGAGAGACGGAGAGCCGGAGAGCCGAGGCCCTCACAGCGATCTCCCGATTGGACCAGGTGGAGGACACTCGGGACCTGACCGCCCAAGAGGTGATGGAGAGGAGGCGACATCAAGAAGTCGTTCAGTACGAGGACAGGAAGGTGGAGATCCAATGGAGGCAACGCTCTCGTCAAACATGGATTCGGGAGGGCGACGCCAACACCAGATTCTTCCACCTCTATGCGAGTTGCAGGCATCGATCTAACCACATTGATGGGATCAGGGTCCACGGGACGCAAGTCACAGGCCATGCTGAGATTGGGACAACATTGCAGGATACTTCCAGGAGGCCTCGCGGAGACCCCGCCCACCTAGGTGGAGGTGGTGTGATCGGGGCCTCCCCCGATTATCTAATGAACAGGTTTCTTTTTTGTCGCAGATCACGGAGGCGGAGGTCATGCGAGCATTGAGGGATCTAAACAGTGAGGGCTCTCCTGGGCTTGATGGTTTTCCTGTGTTTTTCTACGAGAAGTTCTGGCCCCTCCTGAGAGGGGATGTGATAGCAGTCATTCAAGAGTTCACCAGAGGAAATAGGGGATTTGAGCGCCTCAATCACTTCCTTCTGTTCATGCTACAAAAACACATACCTGCGGAGGACATTGGGGACTATCGACCGATTGCCTTATCCAATGCCATCTACCTGATTGTGGCTAGGACCTCGGCAAACCGGTTGAGAGAGGTGCTAGACGACCTGGTCCACCCGGTACAGTCAGCTTTCATCAGGGGTCGATCCATTATCGACAGTTACACCATCGCCTCGGAGATCATAGCATCATGGAGACGTACGGGGCGACAAGGGCTGCTTTGGAAGGTCGACTTCTCCAAGGCCTACGACTGAGTCTCATGGTCTTTCCTATGGCACTCACTGCAAGCACGCGGCTTCCCTCCGATTTGGATCTCATGGATGAAGAGATGCATCTCCACAGCTTCATTCTCGGTCCTGGTCAATGGGCTGCCGGCAGGCGGGCGGATACAACCTCAACGGGGGGTTCGGCAAGGATGCCCGCTAGCGCCGATGCTCTTTGTGCTTGCAGTTGATGCCTTGGCCAGGTGTACGTTAGCAGCGTGTCATGCTGGCATCATCAGAGGATTCTCTCCGGGTCAGGACAGAGGCAGCCTCGTACCCCTCTTACAGTACGCAGACGACACATTGTTCTTCATTGAGGGCTCACAGTTAGAGGCGCGACGGATGGCCATTTTGGTGGAGTTGTTCGGGGTGGCTTCAGGACTACAGATAAACCATGCAAAATCATCATTCGTTCCTTTTGGCATGGGGACAGAGGAGGCTACACGTTGTGCGGAGGAGCTACGCACGCCTATAGGCACATTGCCGATTACATATTTGGGTATACCACTATCGGATCGCTATATTGGGTCTCGTAGTTGGACCCCAGTCATCGAACGCATGGAGCACAGGTTACATGGTTGGAGCTCGCGACTCCTAAGCCGGGGAGG
>LTAE01000772.1:33745-55170 GCA_001647135.1 Pontederia paniculata
GAGGTATGGTGACGCATTGGGTGCATGACTTTTGATTTATTAGATGCAGACAGTTTTTGGAGTTCCCTTAGAGCGCCCAACGCACGCCATCACCAAGAGCGGCGACGCATGGTGGGGATAGCTCTTGCCATTATGTGAGGGATATGGCTACAGTGCAATCACACCATTTTCAGGGGAGAGAGGTGTTATGTTGAGAACATTGTACATCATACCCTTTTTTTCATTAGAGAGTGGGGACTTGGATAGTCTTTTGTAAGGGTGCCCACACCCCTTAGACATGGTGAACTTTTCATCATTGTCTTCCTTTATTTGTAAAGTTATAGTTTGCAAGTTTAATATACATGGATAATTATCAATCTGTGTAATTATCCTTTCCTTCCTCAAAAAAAATAAATAAATAAAAAGATAAATTATAAAACAAGTTGCCCTTCAAAAATAAAATTATGTAACAAGTCAAATTCTAATCAGCAATCGTGAGAAATGAGGGACTTGAGCAACAGAAGTGTAGGACGTCAGCGTGATTAAGGCACAAAATCAACTTTTTTTATACGAAACAACAATGATAGATAAGATATAAAAGTTGATTTGATGCAATTGGTAGACACACCGACCCTATCGGTTTCACGAGCCATTACAAAATTCCAACATGTGCTGGCTAAAGGTGATTTATGGTTGAAGCGAACATGTCAGGGCTATGTAAATATGTAGATCGCACGATTCTACGTGGTGACACATGATTTTGACAACATTGTTCTCAACAAGGGTGATGAATGATGGACTCGTAGAAGTGAATTTGCTGGTTGCACAGAATATCTCTAGGGTTCACTATTCGTTTTCTAAAAGAAAGATGGCTATGACAATGGGGTAGTCAACCTTTTTGTATTAAGAGACAAAAGTTATACAAGTGTGATTACAAAGAAAGAGAAAAAGAAAAAGAATCTATAAGCCTCTCTCACAACTAAATCATAAACTCCTGGAATCGAAAATGTTGTGCATCCACTCCTGGAACCGAAAATGTTGTGTGATGCACAATATTATCAATGTAACATCATTTCCCTCTTCAAAAAATATCCTCAATGTAACATCATGTGCCCCCAAAAAAAGTGTTATTGCACTGCAACCATATGAACCATAACACCGTCAAAGGATGAATAGGTGGTCTTCTTGTGAGAAGGTACCAGCTCATACACGACGCAACCTCATTTGGCTGTGCTTCTGAACCATCAACCTCTTTTAATGGTTGTCCGAAAGTTGTAATCTCCATTTCAATCCTCGCTGTGTTATGATGTCGTTAAATGTGGCAACGACATTGAGCAGAGTTGGTGCCAAGCTCTGTTGGTGGTTCTCTATCACCTTGCTCTGATGGTGGCTCTTTGTGGTGTCACAGTCAACCACAGCACAACCTTCACGAATTGATGCATTGTCGAATAGGAAGTAAGATGGTGAAGGTGAAGGTGACGTGAAGAGGTAATGTTTTCATCAAGGAGTTGTGGCATTGTCAAGAGGTGCTCCAAATGACGAAGACTAGAGCCCCTGGGGGGATTCACGAAGACTGGTGTAGTGGAACTTCCAAGAGGGGATCTCAGAGAGTAGCAACTTAAAATATAAAAGGTCACTACAATTGCCTCCTTTTCGAAAGGTCTGATTTCCCCAGGGCGGGATAATTACATATTTCACAAAACATAAAACTCCTTCCAATAGAAATAATTAATGGCCTAATATTTGATAGCTAGCAAGTAATATTAGGAGATTGAGTAGTTCGTTCTTAAACTTAGATTCCATCCTACCATTCTCCAAGGTCATGCACACTAACATGCTACTCAACAAATAAAATATTTTTAACACAAATTGAAAAGTTATATTGCAAATACTTTGAAGTTCAAGATTTGTAGCCTACAATAAGCCACAATAGTGATATCAGTACCGCATTGTATATAGCTCGGAGTTTTGGAAGTTGTTTTGGAGAAATAACTGATAACGATATGAAGCACTGCATGACATAAAAATTAAGATCAGCATAAAAATAGAATACAGAATCATTCAACATTGTTTCATTAACAAAACAAACCTACAGTCAGAAAGTACTACCTGAGAGAAGGATTTTGCAACAGTTTCAGCATCAGAAAGACCATTATCTTTCTGTGTTTCACCATTTTCATTGTTCTCTGGAGATGTAATGCTTGGCCTATATACAGGAGTAGGAAGAGGATATGGATTGCTCGCAGCAACAAGAATACAATGCTTTTGTGCATCAAGATTTTGATGATTCTCTGTTACACAGGGAACAGTTGGGAACATCTGAAAAATGGAAACAACATACATAAATTTGAGCTATCTAGTTGAAAAAGGTTAAAAACAATGAGTGCAAAATTTACAGGTAGCAGATAGAAGAACAGACCCTCCACTGGAAATGAAGGACAATATACTGATAACTTTATTGAAAAGCCATATCAACGTGAGGAATGAAAACTATACTCAAAGAGAACAAGTTAAATGGTTGATCAAGACCATTAGTCTTGGACCATCCAAGTAATGCCCTGAATAAAATGGCACAAAATATGTTTGTAAGATATCTTTTTGACAGACCACACCACACCATGTTAAATACTTGGGTTATTTCTGCTAACACCCTCTCAACTATAACTTTTTTCCGCATATAACCCTAAACTATAAAATTAACAATTTTAGTCCTTGAACTTATATTGATTTCTCAATCAAGTCCTTTCGTTAAACTTCATCAAAAATTTTGTTAATTTATTTTCTATTAGTTATGAAATGAAAATTTTACCCTTTTCTTTTAAATATTTTAAAAATAAAAAAACAACAACTTGATCAAGACATTTCTTAATTATTAAAAAATAATTATAAAAATAATATTTCTATCCTTACTTTGTTTTTTACTTTTATAAGTTTTTTATTATATTAAAGAATTAAGGGTAAGAATGGTATTTCATAATTATTAAAAAATGAACTTAACAGAATTTTGGTTGAAATCTAACGGAAGGACTAGATTGACAAATCGGAATAAATTCGGGCACTAAAATTGGTAAATTTATAGTTTAGGGTTAGATGCGGAAAAAAGTTATCGTTGAGGGGGTGTTAACGGAAATAACCCTAAATACTTTGTACAAACATTCTTTTAGAAGGAGAAAGTAGAACTCATTAA
This sequence comes from Pontederia paniculata, assembly GCA_001647135.1. Classification (NCBI taxonomy): domain Eukaryota; kingdom Viridiplantae; phylum Streptophyta; class Magnoliopsida; order Commelinales; family Pontederiaceae; genus Pontederia; species Pontederia paniculata. The sequence continues at coordinate 36,912 of LTAE01000772.1, forward strand.
CAATTTTTTTTTAACAGGGAATTTAATAGCTGAATATTTAATAAGAGACCATTGAATTATTCCATACTCAAACATGTATTTGTCAAACATTAGTAGATGTTATATTGAGAACATCCTGGCTCATGACTCCATGTTTTGGAGAGTGTTCTGTTTGCCATTAGGCTTTGTATCTGTAACCAGTATGTAACTATTCATAAATAACAAAAAAAAAACAAATGGTTTAGATGTCTTTTTCACTCTCAAAAAAAAGAATCCAACGGGACTTGTAAAAGTTTAAAGGCAACCAAAAGTTGAAATGTAAACTTGACTGAATAAACCAAGATCTTTAGAACATTGATCCATACTATGTAAAATAGAGAAGATGACGAGAGGAAGCATTGGTATAAAAGTAGTAATTTTTCAATGAAATCCATATCAGAGCACAAGGAAAAAAGCTTACTGTTAACGCATCAGAGAGACCTTCAGCTACCGCAACATCACCGAAACCTCCACCAGAAAAATGCAGTGCTGATAAATTTTGCAGGAAAGCATCTGGATCTTTAGACCAACCACTTCTTTGCACAAGAAAAGCTGTGAAGTAAGATGACAAATCCTGGGAGTTAGAGTACACTACATTTGAGCGGTCTATCCTAGCCAAGACTCCTTAAATCGATTGACACTAAGACACAAAGCCATGAGCAGGACCAAAAGAAGAAGCATGATCTTGAGAGGGGTTGGCCATTCTTCCTTTGGTCATGGAACTCCCTTTTCACTCTATCATACAAGAAGCTAACTCAACTGTAGTAGTTTTGGTCCCTACCGGTTGGGGGATCTGGTCCTCGAGGTTTTGGCTAATATATTTACCTCTTGTTTTTACTTGTAGATCTTACAGTTTTCAAGTATTAATGTGTATGGATGACAATCAAACCTTGTAGTCATCCTTTCCCTCAAAAAAAAAAAAAATCACATATCAGACTCGACAATGAAGGCCAGGTAAACATGTAAAACTTTGGATTGTAACACACTACGGATGATTCTGCCAACTTCCATAACATATATGTTGAACTATACGAAAATAAATAAAAAAACATTAAAAACAATATATTTAAACTACCAACTTATCAAATAAGTAATAATTCAATATTTTGTTTGAGAGGACATCCTTTGCTTACGAGCGCAAGAGGAATCGAGGAAGAGGAGCTCACGAGTAGAAGAGGAAGCTCCTCTATTTCTTGTGAGCAGAGGAGACTGGGAGTGAAGGAGAGGGAGAGACGAGAGAAAACCACGCAACGTACAGTATCATCTGCAGTGTACGACAGCTTGAGGCTGAGGAACGCGGACGGCAACAGCGAATGCAAGTGCCAGTCCTTGCAGGAAGATGTGGCTGGTTGTGTTGGATGCGGAGTTTGAGGAGAATTTATGGCATGGCAGAACTTGGTAGAGAAACAAAAATTTTGAATTGGGCATATGCCGTGTTCACTGAGTTTATGAGCCAGCACATGATCCTATTGTGTGCTGCCTCAAAATGATTATGCATGCGATTCAGCTCATTTTGGCTTGGTAAGAACGTAAAATCAGATAACTTTTAGGAGTCAACTCGCAATTTTTTATAACAACGCTGGAGATAGTCATAGGGGCACAACGATGAATATTGTTAAGAATGACCATGCAAAGAACATTCAGAAATGAAAGTATTTTCAGCATTGATGAGATCCTAGAGGAAGACATATACCATTATAAGGTCCATGAGTATTGAAGACGACCAATGCAAGCTCGGGATTGGATGTTTTCTGCGCATGGAGAAAATTACCCGGTAAGAAGAAACTGATGCAAGAAGATGCAATCACATAAATATATTTTAGGGTAGCGATCACTTAAATCTTAGTCATCATAATGTGATAGACTTTGAAGGATCTTGTGTAAACTATTTAGTACAAGCCCTCCAACATCTGGTTCACAAACATGTCTAGTTCCACGAAAACAACCAACTCATTTTTCAATACTCTTGGTAGGCAAACATGAAAATGGAAAATAGAAGAAAAACAAACCTTTGTGATCAATAGGGAAATAATATTGCATAAGTTAGCCATAGAACTTTCTTTTCGAGGAAAGCCAAACAACTAATTTTGATGGAATAAGTCTATCAAACAACTGTATTTTCCTATTGTTGCTTCAATTTATACCCAAAAAGAATTCCCTAAATGTTAGCAAGAGTGAAAATAATCAACAGAACAAATCTACCTTGTGAATGAATTCTTTTAATATATACTGATTTGAATTCACAAAATAAAAGTTCTTTATGTCATGGAAAGGCAGAAAAGACAAAACTAAATTAGAAGGATTATAGAATCAATATTTTCAAGGTAATACCTGAGACCAAGCCACAATTCTCTCCTTCCTCTCTGGTTAGAGTAAGAAAGGAGGATAATTTCGTAGAAACAAAATAAAATAGCTAACCAACAAGTAATGGAGACTTGGACAAAGGTAAGAGATCTGATCGAATCCTAATATCATGATCTATTGGGCTACTGGACACTTGGGTGAACACTGAAAAAGGAATAAAATAGCCAACGGAGGTTTTCTCCAATTCAATATAATAATCAGGGTGCGCCAAGTTTGTCTTTGATCTTTAATATCATTATGGTTGATGAAGGGCCTATATAAGCCTAGAAATAGGTGATTCCAACCGTCTAGACTTTAGAACCTCTTTAATCCGATTTTCTTTTTTAAGTTTCTAGCTATAGTTGTATCTTTATGTCATCCTCAAATTTTCAAATTTATTACAGGAACTTGTATCCTATCAGAAAGTATTACTGTGTGACTTTTATTTTTTGAGAGGGAAAAAGGATGATTAGTTAATCATCCAAAACCATTTATTAAATCCAAGAAAAAGAACCAAGTTATAGTTTGGGGCCGTTTGGATTAAGATTAAAATATAAGAGAATATGTATAAGAATATACTACAATAGGATTATATGTGAACATATTCCAAAAGTTTGGACTAAGATTAGTGCTGGAATTAAAGTAAATAAAAAGAATAAAATATAATATTTAGGAAAATAAGTTATGCTAAAATAATTTTAATGATATTTACTAATGCACATATTTTGTAGTAATAAAAATAACTTTTATTTCTAACCTTATTGTGATAGATTCTAGAACCAACAGGGGACTCCTCCCTGTTGGTGCCAATAACAATCGTCAACCGGAGATTCCCTCCCGATGGCGCCACCAATTTTCATTGATTGGGGAGGCACCCCAACTAGTAAAGAACATTGCTGTTTCAGATGATGGGGGAGTATGGGAGAAGGTTCATCGGTGGGGAACACATCGCCATCAACTGAGCACGAGGGAAAGGAAATGACAGATGATCCAGTGTTACATATGCAGGAAATGGGGTCATGTTCAACGTATGTGCCGAGATCCGATCAAATGTTTAAAGTGTGGGGGACTGGAACATGTTCGTGCAAGACGTCCTACCCGAGGTGAAGGTGCTGCGATGAATGAGCCACATTCTCTTGCAGATCAGATGAATGGTGAAGTCAAGGGTGATCAATATCCTGTGATCCAGGCCCCATGGTCCCCAGTGATGAATATGAATCTTGAACATCTCTGTCATTGTGCAATTGGGACAACTAGGGTCTCCATGCCAAAGGTAGATTTGATCGGAGGTTGTGGCTGGAGCTCCCATTGCGCCGGCACCATTGACGGCATATCATCACTCTACATGGCAGGCGAAAACCAAGGCACATCCAAGGGGAGAGGATGCAATCCAAATCCCCCTTATTTCTCCTGAGATATCTTTGGAGGGTGGTTGTTTTCAAAAAGGTGGTTCCAAACTGTCTCTAAAATCTGTTGTGATCCGTCAGCCAAACAGCGGTTGTGTAACAACCTCGCTCATGAATGAGGTGGGCGGTTGTGTAACAATCTCGCCCATGAATGAGGTGGAAGGTCAGCAGGAGGATGATGACACGTGTATCGACAGGTGGGATGGTGGTTCCAAATCACCCTCCACTGATGGGACACCTGCCACAAATCTGGTGAACATTGGTTCGATCCAGTGCACGCACTCGACTCAGCACTATGTGAATCCAAACATCTCAGCAAATGAAGACCTAACAGTGATGACACCAGTGACTACACCTTCCAGATCAAAGATGGTCACTGCTATTCCTGATCCAAGTGACTACTCGAGGGAGGTGGAGGAGATGGCTGATGCAATGCATGTTCGAAGAAGACGCCATCGATCTTCATCAAAGACATCTAGCGGAGGCGATAGACCACTGTCGTTGGTGTCTAAGGAAGTTTCCATATGAAGATTATGACATGGAATGTCCGAGGACTTGGTGATGGCACCAAGCGAGCAACATTAGGTAGATATCTATGCAGATGGCAGGTGGATGTTGCTTTGCTCCAGGAAACAAAATTGGAGAATGTTGACCAGCAAATGATCAGACAGATTGGAGGTGGCCGACTGTTAGAATTTAAGACAATAAACTCTACAGGACGATTTGGGGGTTGCTTGATCTGCTGGAATGGAGACACGTGTCATGGAATCGTATCATTCAGGATCCTTCGTTTTATTGGTGGTTCTGTCAACAAGGTCTGATGGTGTTAAAATTCTGCTGTCATGTATATATGGACCACAAGAACATTATCGAAGGTTGGAGATGTGGTCTGAGCTCACAAGTATCCGCAACATTCATCCTGAGTTATGTTGGCTATTGGGAGGTGACTTCAACGTGACATTGGAAGCAGGTGATAGACCAATCATGAGACAAGGCCGAAGTAGGGGTGCGGAGTCATTTCGTGACTTCATTGATGCTAATGGTCTTGTTGATTTCCCTATGGAAAATTGCTGTTTCACATGGCGAAGTACATCATCGTCGACCTCGAGATTTAAAATTGATCAATTCCTTGGTTCGATAGAACTGGCCGAGAAATTTCATCTGTCATCTATGTCAGCACTTGAAAGACCATTCTCTGACCACACACCACTAATGTGGAGCTCAAATGAGAAATCATATTGTGGAACATACTTTAAATTTGATAAATCATGGTTCTCAGAAGATAACTTCCGAACTTTGGTTGCGGAACAATGGAGGAGTTATCCTACAATCTCTTCTGCAACGAAGTCTCTCTATGACAAGCTGAGACAACTAAAAGAATTCTTACGCGAATATAGACGCAAAACCAAATTAGCTCGTGAACAAAGGCGAAAAGAATCACTTGATGTGATATCAACACTTGACTGTGAGGAAGATGTTCGTGAGTTATCTGCTGGTGAGAAATAATCTGCAAAAGGCATCAAGATTTAGTTGCTGCTGAGGACATTAAAACAGAGATGGACTGGAGGCAACGGTCAAGGCAGCTATGGCTTAAAGAAGGAGACTCTAATACTCTTTCTTCCACATGTATGCTAGTGGCAGGCGTAGGAGAAATCGTATCGAGCGGCTGCTGGTGAATGGACAGAAGTTTCAAGAAGATTGAATGTAGGTCAGGTGGTGGCTGACTATTTCAGAGATTTTACCCGACGGAGGCAGGTGGGTGAGTGGCAATGGACTGGCAGGAATGCACCTAGACTCTCACAAGCTCAGTCTGCAAATCTGATCTCCCCTCTCTCAGTGGAAGAAGTTCTACAGGCCTTGAGGGATCTAAATAGTGATGGCTCTCCAGGCCCTGATGGTTTTCTTGTGTTTTTTTACAAAGAATTCTGGCCTCTAATCGAGCCTGATGTGATGGCAGTTGTACGTGAATTTGAGGCTGGGAATTCAGGTTTTGAAAGGCTTAACAAATTCTTTCTTTTCATTCTCCCAAAGAAGGAGGTGGTGGATAGGGTGGAGGACTTTCGTCCCATTGCGTTATCTAATGCAATTTATCTCATTATTGCTCATGTTTTGGCAAACAGGTTGAGAGTGGTGCTGGACTCTTTGGTGCATCTGGTGCAAGCAGCATTTATTCAAGGTCGCTCCATCTCAAAGAGCTTTAGGAGATTCTTTCATATTGGCGTCGCACATCCAAGCTTATGGAAAGTCGACTTTTCCAAGGCATATGACTCACTTGAGCGGTCTTTTCTATGGAGTTCTCTCCAAAAAACGGGCTTTCCTATGACTTGGATTTCTTGGATGAAACGGTGTGTTTGCACTGTTTCTTTCTCAACTCTCATTAATGGAAATCCAGCAGGCGGGTGGATTCAACCTCAGCATGGGGTTCGACAAGGATGTCCTCTTGCTCCTATGCTTTTTGTTCTAGCATCCGACACACTTGCACGTTGCACTTTCTCTGCCTGTAACGCCAGAATTATCTCTGATTTCACCAAAAATTCTGATCAGCATACTCTCATCCCATTGCTATAATATGGAGATGATACAATTTTTTTTATAGAGGGATCCGTTGATGCAGCAAGAAATGTCTCAATTCTGATAGATATTTTCGGGGAATTCTCAGGTCTACGCATCAACAAAATGAAGCCATCACTTGTAACATTTGGAATGGATGAACATATGTCTAGTGCATGTTCGGCTACCCTCCAAACTGATTTGTGCACTCTTCCTATACAATACTTGGGACTACCATTGACCGACACCCTGACAAGATCAAGAGATTGGTCAATGGTGGTTGAAAGGGGGGAAAGACGTCTTGAAGGTTGGAGCTCTAAACTTCTCTCACGCGGTGGACGCCTTATTTTGCTGCAGTCGGTTCTTTCAGCAATCCCTATCTATTATATGTTTGTTCTTCCATTGCCTCGATCGGTAGAAATCCAGATTGATTCCTTGATAAGTAATTTTTTCTGGAGACAACTTGGAAGCAATACAAAAGGGATTCACCTAGTTGATTGGAAAGAAGTCTGTCGACCTGTTTCACAAGGGGGCTTAGGTGTCTGTGACCTTCGTCGAACAAATGAGACTCTACTGGCAAAATGGGCATGTCGGGTAATGGGAGAGACCGAAACCTTATGGTCCTCGATTAATTTTTCTTGCCGCCAAAGACAGTTATCATGGGATGCCGCCCGATTGGCGTCCACACGTGGTAATTCAAGCTTTTGGAAAGGAGTACTAAATGTTCTTCCAAGGATTAAGCCTTTTTTATCCACTATCCTTGGCAACGGACGAAATTTTCTCTTTTGGATGAATCCGTGGGTGTCTCAGGTCTCTTTGGCACATATGTATCCAAGATTATATGCCATTGCTACGGACAAAAGGATATGCGTTGCGGATTGCTGGTCAGTACCTGGGGTTGGAACAGGTGTTTGGTTGCCCTCCTTTTCTTCAGCACTGTCTGACCAAAGAATCAATGAATTGATTCATCTCTTGGGATCTATTGCAAATAAGAGGCCAGATGAATCTAGAAATGATTCATGGACATGGTCACAAGGAAATTTCTCTGCCAGAGGGCCTAGTTGGCTTTAATTCATACGAATGGCACAACGAGTATTGATTTGGTGACAGACTGTAGGCTTCTATGGAAGCTATGCATTCCCCTAAGGCTAGTACACAGGGGGTGAATTGTGACCAAAATATAAAGAAGATGATGGCAACCAACTGTTGAAGTCTCATGTGTTCTATGTGGTGATGCAGAAGAGGATTTAAATCATCTATTTTTTACCTGTGCAATTGCAAAAGAAACCTGAACAGAAACTAGATGTCAATGGATTGATGTATCTTCAGCGACGAATTTTTGGAGATCCTTCCGGTATGGAGGAAGGCATCTTGCAATTATGACATACGGGCCAAAACGCAAGAGGGTGTTGCCATTGGCTATATTATGGGTGATTTGGCTTCAGAGAAACGCATGTGTTTTTCGAAGAGAGCGAAGTTATGTGGAAAATATTGTGCGTCAAGCGATCTCAATGGCACAGGCTTGGGCGGGTGATTAATTTTGTAAAAGACAAGTTGTCTTAGTGTAAATATTGACATTAAGTTTTCATCAATAAAATAGGATGGCTACAAATACGGTAGACATCCTTTAATTTCCAAAAAATATAACTTTTAGTTCACTTCATTTATAATAACATGATTAATTATTAATTATAAGAATATAGTAATTAACCATTATTCAGAATTTATTAACTAATTGCTAATATTACATAATATGGCATTTTGCGTCACCATCAATTTATAAGCTTAAAATAAATATTCAATTACATAAAATAATTAATTAATAGCCATTACGTTAATATAATATTTATAATTAAAAAATTAAAAAGGAAGTTAACAATTCTTGAGTTCCTTAGGAATAGATTTAATTCATTTTAATGGATTAAAAGTAGTGGTTTCACATATTTCGAGGTGGTTTTAAAAATTCGAGACTTTGACCAACTTATTCTTAATCCTAATGGTGTTTGGCAAATTTCGGAGAATAACTTCATACTCCCCCTTTTAATCCCAATCCGAGTGGCCCCTTTGAGATTACATAGAGAACTGAAAATAAAAAAAGAACCCACCCTTTGATAAAATATGGTGGCATGGTTTAGAATGCTTTCGATGTAGCATCTTTCATACTGTGTAACTATACCCTACACTGCTCTTTCTCATACTGATGGTTCCACATATCTCGACATCTTATAAAAAATAAAAATAGGCAAAAGAACATGTGCGGAAGATATAGTGGTTTTTATGGCAATAAAAATTGTGATCTTAAGATAACCATCCGAGAAAGCAACCAAAAGTATTGTCCAGGAACATCAGAAACAAATAATATGAAAAACTGAATGACAGTCAACACATATGAAAGATGGGATTAAAAATATAATCTTGCAAAAAAAATTTACCTGCCCAGTTAAATCGCCACCACAAAAGGACCTGCATAGAGTTTGTATATCTTTTGATGAATCACAGATATAATCAAGAAGATAATTCAATGACTGAAACTTAAGGAAAAAAACATGACTCCAGTACTTTGTTGAGAAAAAAACATGAGTCAAGTTTGCCAACTCTGCAATGTATTTGAATCACACATTGAGACCAACTGAATGAGTAAAAAATGTATAGCCCTAAAAGGGTGCTCTAACTGTATGTGGTAGCTTCATTAAATAACTTGGTTGACATATCAATAGGCCCTTGGTATTATTATCAGTTCAATTAAGTGGTATATGTAATGCATCTTACATAAAATGATAAAAAATGAAGTTCTTTGCATTAGAAAGACTGATTAATCAAGCCTGATTAAGCCTGAATATTAAGTAGGATTGATTGGTTCAATCACAATTGTCATCAGAATAGTCAACTTGATTAATTAACAAGAAAATAATTTATGACAACAAGTGTCGAAGAAATGAATCAACGTAAACTGAAGTTCCATAAACACGCAATGTGATTTCTATCATAAACTAGAAATTCATGATAGCATCCAGGGCGAGCTCTCCATCCTCTACCGTGCATCCAACCTCCCCCCAGTCTCGACAGGCCCTGTCCACAGAGGGTGGCGACGGGGCAGCGACTTCAGGGGCGGTAGCATCCAGCACACGTCCCACCCAAGGCGGCTCGCCGAGGAGGGGCGTGTTCACCACAGCTGCGGGCATCTCCGGGGATCATCCCAAACTGACGTCAGCGAATCCACTTGACGACCGCGCAGGCAGTGAGGTTACCATCGTGGCTGCGGCAGCCGGGTTCAAAGATCGCAAAGAGTCCTCCAGAAGGGACGTGAGGGCAGGTCATGATGGAGCACGCAGCCGCCCCACGTCCTCAAGGGCTAAGTTAGCTACCTAATGAAGTTTCTTTCATGGAACGTTCGTGGCCTAGGGGAGGCGGAGAGGCGTCGCTCTCTTGGACGCTATTTGAGATCGTGGGGCCCTGATGTCATACTTCTCCAAGAAACAAAGCTTACGATGTGCGATGATTTCGAGTGGGCTCAAATTGGAGGGACGCGGTTGACTGGTCGTCTATGCCTTGGCGCGGTCGGCCAGTCCGGGGGTTGCCTCATTGGTTGGTGCACCGACCTTTTTGACCTCATCGATTCCTGGTGCAACATATTCTCTATCTCAATGCATGTCTGACGACGGTCGGACGGCGAGGACTACTTGACATCTTGTGTTTATGGTCCACACTCTCGCTACGAGAGATCTTATGGATAGAGTTAGTCACTGTCCGCAGACAGCTACCGACAACGAGATGGTTGATCGGCGGCGATTTCAATGTCACCTTAGACATTGACGATCGTCCGATTGCACGGGCGCAGTAGAGATTCTGGCTCTGAGGGCTTCCGGGACTTTATTGATTCTCAGTCCCTCCTGGATTTCCCATCGACCAACTACAGATTTACATGGAGGAGTACAACGTCGCCAACTGCTAGATTGAGGTTCGACCGTTTCCTAGGCTCGATGGAGCTAGCAGAGGCACATCAGTTAGCGGATGTTCATGCCATGGAGCGTCTTCGGACCATACCCCTCTCATGTGGCTGTCCAATGAGGGTCAGTTTGCGGGTGCCCATTTCAGGTTTAAGCGCTCATGGCTCATGGAAGATGGATTCAGAGAGAAGGTCATCGAACAATGGACGTCCACTCCTCCACTGGACTCAGCAGCGAGGATGCTAGCTACACGCCTAGCTGCCCTCCGTGACTTCCTCAGGCGGCATCAGAGGCAAATCAAGCTAGACAAAGAGAGGCGAAGGGCCGAAGCGCTGGCGGGGATCTCTCACTTAGACCAGGTGGAGGATTCTCGAACTTCGCGATCGAGGAGATTGTGGAGCGCAAACTACACCAGGAGGTGATACAGAGGGAAGACAAGAAATTGGAAAATCCAGTGACAACAACGATCCCGACAGATATGGCTTCAAGAGGGCGACGCCAACACTCGATTCTTCCATTTGTACGTGAGTGGTCGTCGAAGATCTAACAAGATCGATCGGGTCATGATTAGAGGAGTGCCCACCACCGGCCACGACCAGATTGGGACTGCCATTGCGAATCAATTCAGGGAGACCTCCCAGAGGTCGTCGCCGCCAAGGTGGCATTGGTCGGCTCGGGGCCTTCCACACTTATCTGATGATCATCTCTTTCTGATCACAGGTCATCATAGAGGCCGAGGTCACGCAAGCCTTACATGACCTCAACGTCGAGGATTCACTCGGCCCGGACGACTTCCCGGTGTTCTTTTACAAGGAGTTCTGGCCCACATTGAGGGAGGATGTTATGGCGGTCATCCAGGAGTTCATTAGTGGGAATCTGGGCTTTGAGCGCCTCAACCGATTCCTGCTCTTCATGTTGCCCAAACACACGCCGGTGGAGGAGATTGGGGATTTTCAGCAGATAGCTTTGTCTAACGCCATATATCTCGTCATGGCTAAGACTTTAGCGAACCGGTAGAGGGACGTGCTCGACGACACAGTTAACTCGGTGCAGTCGGCATTTATTAGCGGCAAATCCATCACTGACAGTTACACCATCGCCACTGAGACCATAGCAGCATGGCGGCGTGAGGCGAGACAAGGTCTCCTTTGGAAGGTGGATTTCTCTAAAGCATATGATTATATTTCATGGTCTTTTCTGTGGCACTCTTTGCAGCTAAGGGGCTTCCCACCGACTTGGATAACGTGGATGAAGCGATGCATCACCACTGCCTCTTTCTCGGTCCTAGTCAATGGGCGGCCAGCAGGTGGCTGGGTCCAACCACAGCACGGAGTACGCCAAGGGTGCCCCTTAGCTCTGATGCTTTTCGATGGCTTAGTGAGATGCACTTTCTCGGCATGCAGTTCGGGTCTTTTTAGGGGCTTCTCCTTGGAGAGCGATAGTATGCTGACGTCACCATTTTCTTCATTGAGGGCTCGGTCACAGAGGCAAGACGAATTGCAATCATGGCAGAACTATTCGGCGAAGCTTCAGGGCTGCAGATAAATCATGCAAAGTTGTCATTCATAACCTTCGGCATGTCAGAGGTGGAGGCCGTCAGTTGTAGTGTTGAGTTGCGCACCCCCAGCACTTCTCTACCGATCACATATCTCGGGTTACCATTATCTGATAGACGGATAGGGACTCGATGACACCGATCCTAGAGCGGATGGAGCACAAACTACAGGGTTGGAGCTCCAGGCTACTATCGAGAGGGGGATGGCTAGTCTACCTTAGGACTGTCATCTCAGCACTTCCCATATATTACTTGTCTGTGCTACGCAAGGTTGTCAAGATCTCAATCTTTTACGATCTATCTTACGATCTTCCTATATTTAGCCTCCCAAGTAGCCTACGATCTAATTCATAGGTTCTTTACGATCTTCATAAGATCTTTCACAAAATCAAACGATCCTTGTTCGATCGTCGATCTTACAATTCTCCTCTTATCTTAAGTAAGATCTCGATCTTTTTTTTTAGGGATAAAAGGATGGTTACACAAATCGGTAACTATCCATGTATATTAAACTTGAAAACTATAACTTTACAAGTAAAGAAAAAAAGCAATGGTCAAAAGTTCACCATGCCTAAGGGGCGTGAGCACCCTTACAAAAAACTATCCAAGTCCCCACTCGCTGATAAAAAACAGGATGTGGTGTACAATGTTCTCAACATAACACCTCTCCTTGAATATGGTGAGATTACGTTGTAGCCATATCCCCCACATGGTAGCAAGAGATATTCCCACCAAGCGTCGTCGTCCCTGACCGTGGCGCGTGTTGGGCGCTCTGAGGGAACTCCAAAAATTGTCTACGTCTGAAAAATCAAACGCCATGCACCCAATGCGTCGCCACACCTCTATAGCTATGTTGCATGCAAAAAATAGGTGGCATATGTCCTCCTCGTACGACCCACACAAAGCACAGGTGGTATCTGTATGTGGAGCTCATCTAACTCTATAGACTCTAGTGATAAGTCGGCCCCTCCTCAATAACCACGCGAAAATCTTGACTTTAAGGGGTGTGCGAGAATGCCAGATACTGACATAGTCTGCTCTGACCGTGTCCGAGAGTGTATTACCTGGGAGTTACTGCCTGTATACTCCTCGTGCTTAATACTGACCGAAGATCCATGTCCAACCATCTCCTCTAAAGCGATCTAGGCGGTGTCCCGAGATGCGATCAAGAAGTACTAGTAGTTCCTCGAGCCTCTGATCTGACAACCCTCGTCGGAACAACGAGGTCCATGCGCCATCATCAGAGCTGCCCATCGGTGACCAGTAATCAGATAATGATGCATGTCGGTCTATCGCTAATGCCACCAATCTAGGGAAAGTCGGACCCCAGGGATGCACAAAAATGAGACCTCATCAGAATGGTGAAGAGCCCCTGATAAGTGTTAGTCGAGACTCCCACGACATGTCTCTACCATAGCATGCAAAGAAGACTGTGCTCCACAAGTCGCCGCCAATGCCCATAATCCGCCCGACCCAACGTGCGAGAAGAGCACGGTTGGTCCAGCGAAGATCTCGAATCCTTAATCCTCCATCACAAACCGCATGACACACCTCCCTCCACACTACTAGGTGTATGGAGGTTCTCTCCGTGCTGCAACCACTCCATAAGAATTTGCTTCGTAGAGAGTCAATGCGTCTCTCTACCAGTGTTGGCATCCGAAGAACTGACATGTAGTAGATAGGAAGTGATGACAATACGGATCCCAAAAGGACCAATCGACCTCCCCGGCTTAGGAGTCGCACGCTGCAACCATGTAACTTGTGCTCCATGCGCTCGATGTCTGGGGTCCAACCGCGAGACCCGATGTAGCAGTCTGATAATGGTATCCCCAAATACTTGATCGGCAATGTGCCTATCGGGGTGCGCAGCTCCTCCGCACATCGGGTAGCCTCCTCTTCCACCATGCCAAAAGGAATGAATGATGATTTTTGCATGATTTATCTGTAAACCAGAAGCCACCCCAAACAACTCCACCAAAATTGTCGTTCGTCGTGCCTCCGTTTGTGAGCCCTCGATGAAGAATAGTGTGTCGTCTGCGTACTGAAGGAGAGGTACCAAGTTGCCTCCGTCCTGAACCGGAGAAAATCCCTTGATGATGCATGCCTGACACGCTGAGGACGCACACCTAGCCAAGGCATCCACTGCGAGCACGAAGAGCATCAGTGCTAGAGGGCATCCCTGTCGAACCCCCCCATCCACCTGTCGGTCGCCCGTTGACCAAAACTGAGAATGAGGCCGTGGAAACGCATTGCTTCATCCATGAGATCCAAATCGAAGGGAAGCCACGTGCCTGCAAGGAGTGCCATAGGGAAGGCCATGAGATTGAATCATAGGCTTTGGAGAAATCGACCTTCCAACCTTGGTGCTACGGATGCCTGTTCTGGTGGAGCACCACATGGACACCATCAGGAGTAGATTCTTTTGGCAAGAGTGTGGTGCTGACAGATCAGGGACACACATGGTGGCTTGGAGGGAGATTTGTCGACCAGTATCAGATGGTGGGCTTGGGGTTCGAAATTTATGCTGGACCAATCGAGCTCTTCTAGCCAGATGGTTTGGATGGATTATGGGACCAGGGGATGACCTATGGAGCACCACCTTCTTCACATGCTATGGGAGGGAGTTGTCATGGGAGTCACGAGCTCGTCTTCAATGCGGTGCATCACATTTTTTGACGAGGGGTGGCCACAGTCTTCCCGTTGGTGAGGTCTTTGTTCTCGGCTGCTCTAGGTGCAGGGACCGATTTCGCCTTTTGGAATCACGAGTGGTTGCCAGGAGAGTCATTGGCAAGGTCCTTCCCCAGGTTGGCAGCTCTTTCAGCTAGGCCGGAGGCGGCCGTTAAGGAGTGTTGGTCAGTGACAAACAATATAGATGGTGGTATATGGCTCCCACAGTTCAGAGCGGTGTTGTCAGATCAGCGCTTCGAGGGCTGCTTAGGTTATGGGACCAGTTAGCAAGATACCGTCCGGACGATTCTCTGTCGGACAGCTGGTGTTGGCTATCAGGGCATTACTCTGTGAATAGGGTATACAGACAGCTACTTCCTAGGGGTTTGATTCCAGAAGATATCAGAGTTGATTCATGGAGGATATGGCGCTTACACATACCTCTTAAAGCCAGATTTTCAGTTGGTCGTTCAGATGGGGCAGACTCCTAACCAGGGTTTACAGATTGCGATGGGCACCACAGGCAGACCCCACGGCTGACGAGGGCATTACACACCTATTTTTCACGTGTCCTATTGCTATAGAGACATGGCGACGCGTGGGACTTGATGCAGTCAGTTGCTACAGGGGTTCAGGAGTTGTGGGCCTCCTTATGGGCATTGTGCACACGGCCAAACGCGGGATGGCGGCGGATTTGGGCTGGTTCCATGGCTACGGCATGGGCGATTTGGCTGCAGCGCAACCGCACAATTTTCGGGGGGAAGAGATGCTATGCTGAGAATATTGTACACCACATCTCCTTTCTTATGAGGGAGTGGCTCCGGGATAGTCCGAAGGGATTTTCTTGGGAAAGCATTACTGTAGTTGGCTTTCCATTTTTCTGTTTTTCCTGCTTTAATGCACATGTACATATATTATTTTGGTTTCAATACAAACGGACGACTACCAACCTTGTAGTCATCCTTTCCTCCCTCAAAAAGAAAAAAAAACTAGAAATTACTCAGCGGGTAAAATAATGCAATAGCCTTAAACAGTAAATCAAGCTGTCAAATAATGCAATAGCCTTAAACAGTAAAGCAAGCTGTCATGCAGTATCCGACAAAAAAAAACTGTTGTGAAGTATATTCATAAACCCGCCGGGTGTAGTGCATTAATTGATTATTGACTTTATTTTTTACTTAATTAAGTGGAATATGATATATACCTAAGATATCAAAAAAGTTCTTCAAAATAGAAAACCTGATTTTTTCGTGCACATATAAGGGTTTAATGTTTGTGTTAAGTGTTATTTGTTTGACAATGTGTAAGCATCCTCTCAGCCATCCAATGTGCAATCAGACAGTCCAGAAGATTAGTTGTTAGCAAGATTGTGGGAGGTGATGATGGGCGCCCATGATCTTCCAAATTGTTTGATGCGAATCAGATGGCTGAAATGACGCTTGGCACCGTTTCAAGGTAATTGAATCACTTCTCTCAATAAGAAAAACTAACTACATCACATGCTAAACTACCCAGTGGAGTAAAGTCATATATACATTCTTGAACTGTAAACTAGTTTTTTTTAAAAGAGAAAGGATGACTATACGACTTGATAGTCATCCACTTGTATTAAAGTAAGAGTGGAACTGTAAAGTAGTTATAGTACAGTAATTCATATGATTAAACCAGTGGAATATATTAATTGACCTTTGGCCTTATTTTCAGCATAGTAAGTGCCATTTTTTTAAGAGAACAAGTGTCATAGATCAATCAGTTTCTTTCACTGGTTTGGGGTTGGGGAAAGAGTATTTTATGCTCCATTTTGCATCCTCCGGACTACATTGTACAATTCTCCTTTCATATTTAAATTTGCACTTTATATAATGTAAATGGATGACCACCACAATGGATACTCTATCCTTTACACCAACCAAAAAAAATGTCACAGATCCTCACAAAACATAAGTGGCATATACTGTACATATTACATAATAATGAAGTCAGTTCTTTTACAGAAAAGAACTGATTTTTAACAAATTAAAGCTTGATAGATTAGTTTGTACCTGATTGATTACCTATTGTTGCAGCGCATAGTTGGATCTTAGTACCTTTCTATGTTAACAGACCATAATACTTATTTTTCCTTGTTGGTAAGTAATCATATATTTTGATGATAGGTAGTTCACAGAGTATCAACCCTAGCCAAGGGGTCAATCAGATGTATATTACTATATGAGTGTTGTCTCATCCTAACATCATACCTTGACGATACTTAACATGGTGTTCTCGATTTTTTCCTTTATTTATTGAGAAGGGTATGTGTGATTTGTGGCCTCATCTCAACATATGCATTGGAGGCAGGAGAAAAAAAAAGGAAAAAAGAAAGAAAACGCAAAGCTGGATTAAACGAACCCATCAACCCAAACTTTTGGGTCCTCGATCAATCAATTCATTCATTACCTCTCCAATCGTTTAGAATTGCAACTTCTTGAAAGCACTCTGTTCATAAAATTGACCCCAAGTATATAATGACAGTACCTAAAAGAAGACCTAATAATCTTGTCGAGGTAAAAACACATCACAGAAGGAAAGATGAAGAAACCTAATGATCTTGTCGAGGTAATCGGAGAGGATGGTCTGCCAGTAAGGGCCGAGGGCGGCCGTGCCTTCCACTGCGACGATCAATTGCTTCTCCGCCATCTCTCTCCGCCAGATCGTTGACGGGAAAAGGGTTTTGAAGCTGTGAAATTGCGACGGGAAATTGCTTCTCTCTCTCTCCCTCTCGTGTTTATTGTCTGGAAGTAACTGAGAGAAATTCTAATGCCACGAGCAGCTCATATTTTAATAATAACAATATAATAATAATAATAATAAATATTATAAATAAGACTTGATTTAATCTCCAGTGATATCCAGCTATTTCCAACGCGATTATAAGCCATTTATCAATTTGTTTGACAAATTTTATTGAAATTTACATAAGATATTAAGAGTTTACAAAGTACAAGTATCTTTAAAATTTTAATTTTAGATATTTGTATAGTAATTATCATAAATTATCTTGCAAATTGAAACTTGCCGGCATGTCTCTCATTAATTTAGTATGTTCGATAATATTTAATATATAAAGTTTTAGAAGAAAAATATGCCTTCTAAATTCATATATAATTTAAGAGAATGATGATTCTATTTTTATATAATTTAAGAGAATAGTAATTCATAGCTATATGATGTAATGGTTCGCTCGCACAATCTCCCTCCACCTTATTTTTCTGGCCGAACTAAAGTATTACCCAACGGCACGGCTATGTTCACTTTAAAGCAATGTTATAAAACTCGACTCGGATGTCGATCCGGATAGCGCAACGACCAATTTGAATTGGTCTAAAATCGAATAGTCGGATTGAATAATAATAAATTAACTATAAAATTAAAATATATGATAATATATATTATTATTTATAACAGTATAATAGTTTTTTAATCATAATTCACAATTCAAAGTTTATAATCGTACTTAATGACTCAACATAAATAATAAAATAATTATTAAATATCAATATATTTGATTAATTTACTAAGTTTTTTCATTTGACATAAGAATATAGAGTTGTTGTCATTTCAAATTTTACTTGACCACTTAGATTATTTAGCTCTTTTAATATTTAAAAATTAAACTAAACTTCTATTATTATTTTTTATTATTATTATTATTATTATTATTATTATTATTATTATTATTATTATTATTATTATTATTATTATTATTATTATTATTATTATTATTATTATTA
>LTAE01000772.1:55532-66645 GCA_001647135.1 Pontederia paniculata
TGTTGAGGTGAAAATCGGTGTCCACACACCATTAGACAGCAGATTTCCTGACCAATATGCTGCAACAGTGGCATGTTTATCTTGTGCCATCGCAAAAAGTCTCGGAAATAGAATGGATAGGGGATCATTTGAAGCCCATGGGTCTGTCCAAAACTTGAATCATGTCTCATCCCCTAAAGAAATTTGAAAAAACTGGCGCAATCTTGGCATAACTGAAATAACTCCTTTCCAAAAAGTCGAGGCCCCTTGTGTGACATCCATTCTATCATCCCATGATAATGTTTGGCCATAGCATGTAGAGATTATTGCAGACCATAGATCATCGTCATGCCTCATGATGCGAACGACCCATTTAGACATAAGTGCTTTGTTCATGGATGTAAGAGAACGAATTCCAAGTCTGAAGTTGGTCTACATACCTTAGACCATTTCACCAAGCAATAGCCTCGGCCATCAGATCTAGAATGTTGCCATAAAAATCTGCGTCTAAGTGCGTCAATACGTAGAATCACTCCTTGAGGCATTTTGAAAACTGACATATAATAAATTGGCAAAGATGATAGAACTGATTTGATCAAAATCAACCTTCCTCCCCTAGAAAGTATTTTAGAGCTCCATCCTTGTAGTCTACGCTCTATCCGCTCGATAACAGGGACCCAATCTTGCATCAATATCTGGTTATCAGATAGGGGAAGGCCAAGATATGCCAAAAGCAGGCTGCATATAGATGTCTGCAATTCAATTGAACATTCTTGGGCTTCATCCTCCTCCATGCCAAAGGGAATAAATGACGATTTTGAATGATTGATGCATAATTTCGAGAAGTCGCCAAAAATGTTGATGAGGATTGAGATGCAGCGCGCTTCCATAGTAGAGCCTTCTATAAAAAAATAAGGTGTCATCAACGTATTGTAATAGGGAAACTTTTGTACCTTGTCCTGATGCCGGAGAGAAGGCAGATAAAATGCCAGAATCACAAGCCGAAAAAGTACATCTGGCAAGAGCATCTACAGAAATAACGAAGAGCATTAGTGCTAGAGGGCAACCCTGCCTCACACCATGTTGAGGTTGAATCCAACCGCCAATCGGGCCACCATTTATTAAAGTAGAGAAAGAAACAGTGCATACACATCATTTTATCCACGATATCCATAATGGTGGGAAGCCACGACGTTGAAGGGAGCTCCATAGAAATGACCAAGCCAATGAGTCATAGGCCTTGGAGAAGTCCACTTTCCATAGGAAACCACGTCGTCCTAAACGTCTCCACAATGAAATGATCTTTGTCGCCATCGTGAAGCTATCAGTAATGGAGATAAAAGTTGATTGTACTGGGTGTACATGAGAGCTCAAAACTTTCCGAAAGAGATTTGCCAATATCCTTGCCACCAATAGATAAATAGAGTTAGATAGAGCAATAGGTCTGAAGTCCTCCACCCTTTCAGTTGGTGCTTTCTTCGGGATCAGGAAAATAAAAAAATTGTTTAACCTTTCAAAGCCATTATTGGATGAGGCGAATTCATGTATCATGACCATTACATCAGCACCTGCCACATGCCAAAATTCTCGGTAGAAAAAAATAAGAAAACCATCTGGCCCTGGAGCACCTTCTCCATTGAGGTCTTTTAAGGCCCGTAGGACTTCCTCTTCTAAGATTGGACGCACTAAACTTGTGCTTGCTGCACCTCAACATGTGGCATACCATTACCTTGCCACAGCCAGTTTCCAGGTGGTCGGCGTCTTGTAAAGTCGCGAAAATAGTTAGCTATTGCCTTTCCAACATTCTCCGTTCCAGAGAGAACATCATCCCCAAATCTTAGCTGATTAATGGTATTGGATCTGCGGCGGACAGATGCATACAAATGGAAAATTTTAGTGTTTGAGACTCCTTCTTTCAAACATGTCTGCCGAGATCTTTGGCACCAATATATCTCCATTTTCCTGTCTTCTTTTACAACAGTTTCCTGGAATTTTTTCCTATCATTTAGTTCCTCCTCTGTGAGGTCTCGACTGTCCTCTATTTGATCTAAAGATGAAATTGCAGCCAGTGCCTCAGCCTTCTTTTGCTCCCGTTCCTGATTATTGGTTGTTCGATAATCCTTTAGCCAACTTCGTAAGTGGTATAATTTTTCATATAAGGTTCGTGTTGCTGAAAGAGATGTAGGGACTCTCCTCCATTGTGTTGCAACCTGATCTTTGAATCCATCCTCTGTGAGCCAGGCTTTCTCAAATTTGAAATAAGATCCGAAAGAGCCTCCATCATTTGATTGCCAAAGCAAAGGAGTATGATCTGAAAAAGGTTTCTCCAAAGCTTTCACGCTTGCCAATGGGAACCTTTCAAGGAGCTCCACCGATCCAAGGAATCTGTCCAACTTAGAACGAGCATTCATTGAAGAGTAAACTGTAGACCCTCTCCATGTATATCTACAATTATGAATGGGGAGATCGGTCAAGCCATGCTCATCAATAAAATCTCGAAAGCCCTCAGTCTCGTTGTCTCTATCTCTCCTTTGCGTAGGTTTGTCCACCATCTCCAAAGTGACATTGAAGTCCCCACCTACTAGCCATGGAATATTATTGAATTCAACCCGGGTCCTTCTTAACTCCTCCCACATCTCATGTCTTTGAACATTATTATGTGGCCCATATATGCAAGAAACTAGAAGTTTAAATATGCCAGTTCTTCAATATAAAACCACATAAATTGAGTGATGACCTTGACTGTCTTCTAATAGCTCAAAGGTTGATTCCTTCTATCCAATTAAACACCCACCTGACCGACCCGTAGCATCAAGTGTCTTGAAATTGTCCAACGATATGCCTCCAATCTGCCTCCATATATTTTGTTCACAAGAAATTAATTTTGTTTCTTGAAGAAGAGCTACATCTGCTTTCCATGCAGCCAGGTATCTTGCAAGTGTCGCCCTTCTCTTACGGTCTCCCAATCCACGCACATTCCAAGTAATCACCTTCATTTGGAAACATGATGTATCCCCCTCGCCATGGATCTCGTGGTAGCACCTCTTGTATTTTGTGCCTTGTTTCCATCCGGTCTCCTCTTGACTTGAATTGCAGCTGCAACAACCTCTATTTTTTGTACACGGCTTATGTCAATATTTTGAAATTCACTGCAATAAACTCCTCGACCGGTGATGTCTTCCTCTTGCCGCAATACCACTTGCAGACCAGCTGATGGGGATTCAAGAAACTCCAAAGGTGTCTCAGGCACAAGTTCTTCCCTTTCTAATGCTTCAGCAGTATGCGTAGAGCTTGCCTCCTCACTGTCTGTAGTTTGGCCCATTGAGCCCAACCCATTAGTGTCCTTGACTCTAGATTGATCACTGGACCCCCTCTCCTCAGTCCTCGTGGCACAACTTCTATTAAAATTGGTGATGACATCTGAGACCCCCAATCTAGTGCTTCATGTGTGTCTTCATACGAATCAGATTTTAGGATCGCCTTTCCTTTTTTGTGTTGCTCTATTTCTTTCATATATGTAGATCCCGTCATTTCAGGAGTTGCCAAATTATTTCCAGAATCAGATTCTTCAACCGTCTTCCCTATTTTGTCTTGTTCTTTCTCCTTCACAGATTTGGATCCCATCATTTCAAGAGTTGCCACATTATTTCCAAAATCAGATTTTACAACCATATTTCTTGTTTTGCCCTGTTCTATCTCCTTCACAAATTTAGATCCCGTCATTTCTCGAAGTACCAGATTGTTTCCATCCTCCTTCCCACTGTCATCAGTTATTTTTTCCATGGTAACGGCAGGTGGCGTGGCCATTAGCGGAGTGGTGATTGCCTCATCAGATGGATGATTTACAGCAGCGAATGCAATCGCCTTGCTTGGATATTCCGTGATTTTTGACGCGGTTTTTGGAGTCCAAAATTGGGTCATCGTCACCGGTGCCGGCTGTCGAGGCTTCCGGATAACCATGTCTCTCCATGTTTTGAGGCGAGTCCTGTTCCTCGACAGAACTAATCTACGGATAAGATCTCCGCCATCATGTAGATCCATTGTCATCGGAATTGATCTTCCAGGAAGGACCGTGATCATTGCCGTGAATTGACTCATGTCACCTGAGTCCAAAGAGGGGAAGGTGACTTCTCTCAAGACCGCAAACAGAGATACTATCTTTGCCACTACCTCCGAGAACCAAAAGTGGAGCGAAACGCCTGAAATGGAGATGGAGGTGTAGTTCCCAATCAGATTGGCATCTCCCTGCATCGACCATCGGCTCCATGTGATAAGATCTCCGTCGCTTGTCACGAGAGGTGTTTTCAGGAGTTTATCTGTTTCAGCCGACATTGAAGTCCATAGGAGACAAGTGGAGTCTGATAATCGTGCAATGCGGACATTTGATTGAGCATCTATTTTATCCAATATCATGGTGTACAAAATATCAAAGTTTGGCAATGATTTTTGTACCATTCTTCCAATCAAACATGACCGTAGGAGATCAATATTGTGTTGGATCATTGGACTCCATGGAGCTACCACCATCAGACTATGTTCTTGAGCGTTTAGACTCCTTTGTGTCTCTTGTCTCGTCCTTGTGGTTGTTTCCTTGCAGTGGCGAGCAGCAGGGCATCGACTCTTGATGTGTCCAAAACTGCCGCACTCTAGGCACTTGATGGGATCTCTGCATTCTCTCTGTGTGTGGCCCCAGTTTCTACATCTGTAGCACTGGATCTTTCTTTTTAGTGTCATGTTGCGATGATGCATATGCCTCCGACCCACTTTCTGCCATTCGCCGCTTCCTTCTTCCTCTCTGTTTGGTGGCGCCAATGGGTGAAAGTCAACCAATGGCATTTGTTGGTGGCGCCGATGAGAGGGAACCTCTCGTCGGCGTTCATTGTTGAAGCCGGCACGGGGGCATGAACCATGAATCGTTTTAAATCCTGGACATTGGTCTGATCGGGCGAGTCGGATCGAATTTTACAACATGGCTTTAAAGTGATACATTCTTATGAGGAGTAATATTATAATACTCATGATTTTAATTAAATCAATATTTATTAAATAATAATATTTTTATTAGTGGACTCTAAATTAAATTTAAATAATAAGTTCTTATTCATTTTTAACTTGGAGAAAGTCCTAAAGAACTTTTATAAATAGACCCTTAGAGGTGAGAGAAATCCTCATTATTTTTCCTCAAGTTCTAGCCATCAAAATTTTCTCCCTTCCCCTTTCTTAAGTGCAAAGATAAGAAATAATTTTCTTTGCCATAATTTCTTCTCTCTCTTCTCTCTTTTAAATTTATACCAAAAATCCTATCAGGAGATCAAGAATAGTGCGGGAATCAAAAGAAGGAGGAGAACGAACACGAATGAGGAACAAAGACATTAGATTATCAAGGTATATAATTAAAGGATCAATCTTAGGGCATTACATATGTGAATGATCGAATAAAGGAATTTTAGAAAGATATTTAGGATATAATCCCTACCAAATCGCTGAAAGTATTATGAATGGATTGATTTTGGATGAATATGGAGACTACAATCATAATGGGTATTGATGAATGATCAATAGATCCTCCCTCCTTCTTCAAGTGTCCAAGGATCTTAAGTATAGGTTTTGAAATAGAGATTCATCGAGGTTTCTGTAAAGGCGACGAAATTCATGGCCCGTGAACTTTCACGAGCGTGAATTGGGCAAATGTCGACAGTTTCACGACCGCGAATTGAAATTCATTGCCCGTTAATTTTTTGTCATGATCGTGAACCGAAAGTCACACCCGTGAATGTATGGTTATGGGTCATGAAGTTAACAAGAGGATATCGATGCTCCAGTCACACCCTGAGAGTGCACATAAGTCCCGTGAAACTGGATATCACATCCGTGAAATTGAATATTATGTTATGCTCCCAGAAGCACACCCCACCATATGGTAGAATGCCCTCTTGAGATCTCTATGCATACATTATACTAATAGCTGACTTTATAGTTGTCTCTTTGATCAGTCAACAAAATGCGAAAAAAATAAAAACTTATAAAATTTTAGAATCCAACATTAATATCATAATAAGCGAAAGTCTTACATCATAAAATAAACTATCTCAAAAGTCTAACTGATACAACTCGATAGAAAAGACTAAAAAAAGAGACACTAAGGATCATTAAATCATGTGCAATATCAGCCACCACGAGCATCTATCGCCGCATGCACCATCAGTCATCACCTATGTGGATCACTCACCTACAAAATTCAAAGCAGGGGATGAATATTCACCATGAGCTATAACATCCAATAATGTAAGGCAACAGTAGATAAATATGACATGATAAATAAATACATAAATAAACGAATGACATAGTCAAAATATCAATTATTTCTTTAGCATTCTTTACTTGACTTTCATCATCTTTAACTTTATTTTCATCATCTTTATCATACTTACTTACATCATCTTTAACTTTACTTTCTTGCATCAAGAGTGGGTTATGATAGAGTCAAACATCAATCACTCCGAGCATACTTTACTTTACATGAGGAGTAAGCTAAGACTAGTGGTCAACATCAATTACTCAAATACTTATCTTTACTTAAGGAGTAAGCTATCCACATCATACTTTCTTTATTCTTTTACATTTCATCTTACTTTTCATCGATCAATCATCAATCAATCAACCTAAATCCTCAAATGCAATATGACAATGCAGTAATTAAACCAAGTTGGTTATCTTTATTATCTTTGACTTGCCATTAAACTATAGATGAATTAAGGGTTACTTTAGTAACTTTAAGGTGACTCATGAGTCTTGGAGGTCTCATCAATGGGTCAATGGGGGTGCACAAGCTATGATCAATGAGGATGCTCAAAAAATTCTTTCGTTGCGGACAAAAAGAAGCCAAATAATAGGAACAGGGCGGCCTACCCGTCTTATCTTTAAAAATATTATGCTCCCAAACTTTAACGGTATATGTATATGGAAACCTCATCATTTAGTTTAGGTGAAGCATGGTGCTCATTTATCTTGTCAACATAATTAATCCTTAATCATTAAAGAAAACTATTCATTTTTAAATAAGTAAAATAGCATGATTATGACCATGATTATGGTCTCGTCAACGGGCCATTTCGGCGAGTTACGCGGGTCGCGTTAGAAGATGACACTGTCCATTTTTCATTTGTTCATTATTATAACATAAACCTCTTAAAACATGTGACATGTTTCAAGCCGTATATTGTCTCCGACGCGGGTTGTGTCGTGGTCCATTTTCTTCATTAAAATAATCAAACCAATGTGTTAAGACAACACAGGAAGTGTCGTCTTCTAATTTGGACTGTTTTCCATTACCATACATTTAATGTTTCACTATTCATCTTTTTTGGCCGACGAGGATCATGTCTGATTCAACGTGGGTCGTATCACACTTATTCTTTAATTATAAGATAATAATACATTAATCTGCAACACGGTCATTACGTCAGGTGATGCAAGTCGTGTTTGGTGCATCAGGTTGCATTCATCGAAAAAGAAGACGCTAGGGTTTTATGTGGTCAAGACGCAGGCCGTGTTCAGGGAGAACATGATCTGTGTCATGCTGATGACACAACATGTTAAGGCTCGTGCCGATGGACGTGGATTGTATCTAAGGCGAATGTGGACTATGTTCTGTAGGTGAACTATAATTATTAATAATTATGACATGACGTCTATGCATAAAAAAATATTAATCAATCTAGGACTAATTAAATTATTCATATAGATTATTAAACAAGGATTAAGCATCTTAATCATCATCATAATTATCATTATCTAGCATGAACCCTATCATGTAATCTATTTAACATGGACATGTTTATCTAAAGGGATTCGTCTATTTATATACCGAAACCTGTAGGATTTTTCAAGGTTCGTTCTTCTTTGATCATTGCCTTCTCCTCCTTGATCCACATGATTCCTTCATGTTCTTCTAGGTTTTATCATAGGTCTTAGGAGAGAAAAAGAGAAAAAAACTAAAAGAGAGAGGGAGTGAGGGAGAGTTCTTACCTATAAGAGATGCACAAATAGTTGAATCCTCAGATGGATTAGGGACATCGATTGTACGATTTCCCTTAACCGGTAACTCAACTTTTCATATGATAATAATCTAAAAAGTATCCTTAACGGATCTATGCTTAGACAATTAACACAAAATGCAATAAACTATCTTCCAAAATATTAAATCACTCTTAACATGTTAATTTAATAGACCACAGACTAAAACATCCTGAACGGATAGCAAGACATTGATGCATGCATTTTACAACATATTTTAGGGTTTGCATTAGGCATGATTTTGAGTCATTTTCTCATAGCATGCATCCATTTATATTTATTTGTTTATATTTGTTCAAATCTAAAATCTACTCTTGTTTGGTGTTATTTTGTAGGAAATCACATGGAAAGGCGAAGGAAGGATAGAAATTTTCTAAATATCGCAAAAGGATGCGCTCGAGAAGAAGAAATCAACACCTTGGAGCCATCACAAGCCGTGACGACTTATTAAGGGTCGTGATGAAGTGGATTTGCCAAGGAAAATCGATTATGAGCCGTTAAGATAACATCACGACCTGCGCCATAAGCGCTGCAACTTCCAACTCACGAGTTACGGGCCGTGATGAAGTATCACAAGCAGTTATGAAGGATATTACGACTGCAACACGCATATCACGACTTTTGCCGAAGCGGTGGATTACAAGTCCGAATTACTTACGGACTGTGATCATTAATTATGGGTCGTGAGAGAAGCATAATTCAAGATTGGACCTATTCAGGGCCCGAGTTACGAGCCATGACAGATCACCACGGGTTGTGACGTATTGAGGAACAATGAAGCTATCTATATATACGGGCCGCGGCATCTTGTCATGGGTCATGATGAAGTTACGCAGATTTGTATTTTCAAGATTCCGAGATGATTTGACGGCCAGAAAGTTCGGGATTTGATTAAAGACTGTAAAGATTGGACTCTTATCATATTTCTGAGGATTTGGATAAGTTTTATTGGACTTTCATCATCAACATTGATCGAGAAATAGATTTGATCCAAGGCTTCACACAACAACATCATCAACCCTAGGAAACCTTAGGGTATAGAGGATCTCGTCTGCAGGAGGCCAGAGGATGCTGGGGGATGAGAAGAATATAGAAAAAAGAAGCTAGAGAACTAGAGCCATCAACAGAGAAGAATGCCAAAGAACGAAGACTATTCCGAAGGACTGCTAAAGGAGTCAGATCATCAACTATTAAGGAGTTGTTCAGTATCTTCTCGACGTCAAGAGGAGTAATCTCTTGTTCCATACTTTTTTGGGACGAAACTTTTTCTGTAATTAAGACAATTTATTATGAATCCTTTCTATATTAGTTTATATTTCATTGCTATTATCACTACTGCAGAATTTATATAGCTTTTGAGACTTTTCATTGAATTATTTCTTCATGAACATGTTTGCCTGATTTCTGAGTTTGAACCATTGATCATTAACTGTGTAATGTGGTCAATATCTTTGCAATTCATGTCCTATGATTCTGACCCGTTAAGAGTATTTTCGTTTGTAGTCTGTTAGGTCAACCTGTTAAGGGTGGTTTAGTAGTCTAGGGAAGCATCTTACTAGCATCTTGTATTATCTTCCTGACAATAGACCCGTTAAGGGATATTTTCTGGATTGCTTAATAGAAGCTAGTTGAGTTACCCGTTAAGAGAATTCATAACTTATGTTTGCCTAACCATCTGAGGTTTCAATAATGATGCTCATCTCATATTTGATTGTTGTACAAGATTCTGAAGTACTCATCTAGAGTTTAGTATTGTCCATGCCCTAGTCATCATCCCTATATTATTACTATTATTGCTTATATTTATTTATTATTAGTTTTTTTTAACATCAATCTTGAAGTCAATGTTATCTTCTATTAGCCCAGAAATCTAATTATGTAGTTATATAATTTCTCGTGGGTTCAACACTCTACTATATCACTTTATTACTTGTTCGACTAGTGCACTTGCTAGCATCTAATTTGCCGTGTTCGCATTTTTCGCATTAACTGTCGGGGAATTATTCTTAACTATTATTCTGATTTCAAGCTACTTTGAGATTTATTTTCTGTTACCTTCACTTTTCCTCTAGTGTTGTGTAAGCTTTTCAGGAAGTATCATCTGTACACAACTTGGTTTTACAGCACACATCATCTACCCTCAATGGCGAAGAAGAAAGCAAATACTAGTCAGCAAATTGAGGAGAGCAAAGAAGCTGAAAAGAAAAATGAAATTCCTGATTCTGCGACATCTATGAAGCCTCAACGGAATCAAGAAAAAAATCACCCCATGGAACCACTTGCTCTCATCACAAACATGATGAATTTCATACTGAAGAAACTCTCCATACAGCAAGACCAAATAACAAATTTGGAGAGGCACGTCAAACTTAAGACAACATAACGAAAATCCAATTGGCGTCAAAATAGTAACAACACCTAAGAGCAGTCTTGAAGAGATGGTTGACCAGTTTATTGCAACAATTGAAAGAAGATTAACATTGCAAGACCAACTCATCAAAAATCTGGAGTCAGAGCTGTGAGAACTGAAAAACATAAATGAGAATAATGAAGTGATCCAACAATTTGAGTGTCACTCAAATTCAATGATCTAGAAGCAAGGCTACATGCATTAGAGAATCAGGTTGCGCAACTGATTTCTCAAAATGTTAATTCTGAGAAGAACATCGAGGAGGACTCACCAATCATTATATGCCCATGCCACTATTCACTCCAACGAAGATGGTGGCCTAAAAGGAAATTTTCCAAAAGAACATGGACTACTGAATGACGTGTCAAAGAGACAAGTGAATATACAATTGAAGATAGAAAAGTCAAAAGGAAGAGCTCTCCTTTGGATTCTCTTATTACTCCAACATCAGTTGTCATGACCCCGGTTCAAACCTTGGTTTGATCCGTAAGCCGCGACTTATTACGGTCGATTAAATACAATATAGCGGAAGCGTGTCATAATTCATTTGATATATCACATGATATTATCACAATGCATCCATAACACAAGCAATATAAATATATATATATTGATCTCAGAGCAAATTCACACTATTTCATATTTGTA